>JAECMU010168477.1:0-11131 GCA_016106625.1 Dracogyra subfuscus
CCCGTCAGCTAACCACTGGGTTTTTTTCTCAACATAACCATATGTCCGACGCTGATATAACCGTACTTATAATGTGTTGAGTGCGTCATTAAACAAAAAAATAATAAATAATAATAATAATAATTACAGGTACATTAACACGATGTCTGGAGAGTTTGGAATCACCGGACAAAGAAAACTCAGAGAGTTCCAAAGCTACAGATGCCCTGCGGCAGGTAAGACCATGAAAAAAAGAAAAGCTTTAATCATACAAATAGGATAAACCTCAGTGGATGTTTATAATTTTGATTTTCTCAATCATACAAACTTTAACTGCTCTCTCCACCATTAAAAACATGTGGTACGTAAACGGTGGACATTATTTCAGAATTTTAAAGGGACATTACTGAGTTTGCTGTATTGTAAGATGTTTACGATTAATAAAATATTTCTACGATTAAATTTACATATTAAATGTATTTTCTTGTTTAGAATATCAATGTCTGTATATTCAATGTGTTTCTTGTCATCTTAATATTTGTAAGAAGCCCAAACTGGATGTCTTCAAATAAATTTGTACGTACAAAAACAAAATATTTTAGGAAATAAAATGGCATTTACATATAGCCATAGAACGATCAGAAACTGATTTAATATACCCGGTACTAATATTTTAAGCAGAAAACGTTTATTTAATACATTGTTACAATCGTTAAAACGTCTGTTAGACGAAAACATCTTAAAAATTGCAGCAAACTCAGGAATATCCCTTTAAATAACCAAAAGTTCATTAATCTGATTTTTAGTTGGGTAACTAATTATTCCGTTAGGTGAATTATACTGGTGTAACCTAATGAATTTCCTTAAACTTGCATTAAACTTTAAAATTTAATGACAATACTTGCAGCTAATACTTTAAGTAAAATAAAATTTTAAATGTTTTGTTTAATTTGTTTGTAAGTCGTAAAGAACCCCTTTTTTATATTTGGTAATGTGATTTTTTGATAATGTAATGGTTTAAAATGTAACCTATTGACAGTTCACGAGAATTTGAAGTGCATAGCTGATAGACAATTAAAACAACTCTCTGCGTGGAATATTGTGTTCTGCATTTTAAAGAAAAATTTAGATTTTAGAAGGAATATTATTAAATAAATATTTTTCAGCTTTTTCAGCTTTCTTTCAAAAACATACATTCACATTAACATCCTTCATGGGGTTCCTTGTGTGTTTGGAGGTTTTTGGATTTTTTGTTTCTTTTATAACTTTTTAAATTTACTTCTTTTGTTTTTTTCTCTTTTGTGTGTGTGTGCATTTTTAGACTTTGAATGCTGCCTACCAAGTGGAGATAACTGTGAGATCAAGTTCATCTCTGATCAAAGTCCTGCTCGAGAGAATGAAACAGGTAATATATACATGTTTTTTTTACATCTCACAATCCCCTCCTCACTTCCTGTTCCCAAAACCACAATAATGACCTATTTTTAAATATGGAGTGAGACGTGTCCAATGGTACAGCACTTGTCTGATGTGCAGTCGGTCTAGGATCGATCCCCATCGGTGGGGCCATTAGACTATTTCTCGTTCCAATCAGGGCAACACGACTGGTACATGTATATCAAAGTCCATGGTATCTGCTATCCTGTCTGTGAGATAGTGCATATAAAAGAGCCATTGTTTTCCCATCCCTAGCCATGGAAGACGGGCGAATTCCATGACATCAGCCCATGTGGGATAAATCAGTCTTGCATAACCACGTGACTTCTATTGTTTGAACTGATATTAAACATTGGGTGTCATCATGTAAACGGCAAAGTAACACAAGAAATGCAAGTGTGATTACACAGACAAAATGTATCGGGGTTCGTTCGCTTGAGTCATCAACTTGAAACTTCCATTAATAAACACTTTTAACTGGAAATGAACACAAAGTACACTTTATAATTAAATAGTAAACTTTATTTATACTAGTAAATGCTATGCTAAGTTCCCAAGTAAGTCCTTGTTTTTACCAGCTAAAGCTCTTTCTAAATTCCTAAGTGTGTCCTTGCTTTATTTATGTAAGTAAATCGCTAGTGAAGGTTACTAAGTGAACTCTAAATCCTGGTAAACTATTAAACTATTCGCCAGATCTGGTGGTAAACTACTATTCGCCAGATCTGGTGGTAAACTACTATTCGCCAGATCTGGTGGTAAACTACTATTCGCCAGATCTGGTGGTAAACTACTATTCGCCAGTTCTGGTGGTAAACTACTATTCGCCAGATCTGGTGGTAAACTACTATTCGCCAGATCTGGTGGTAAACTACTATTCGCCAGATCTGGTGATAAACTACTATTCGCCAGTTCTGGTGGTGAACTAAACAACCGTGTTTGCCAGATCTGGTGGTGACAAATCTAACTTCTGCTTCAATAACTATACACCAGATCTGGTGATAAACTAAACCACTATAGGCCAGATCTGGTGGTAAACTATTATTAGTCAGATCTGGTGGTGTACTAAACCACTATAGGCCACGTCTGGTGGTGACAAATTTAACTTCTGCTTCAATAACTAAATGCCAGATCTGGTGGTAGATCAATAACCCTGGCGTGAACTATAAACATTTCCCCATCAGATCGCTAGATTTCAGAATAAAACTACATTAGTAATATAATAAATAATCCTATATTACTATTACCAAATAACCTATTCTATTCATCTACAAGAAAAACCTTTTTGACATAGAAATAATTGTTGACGGTTAAGAAACTACAATCTATCGGCGTATTTACTAAAAATTATACAATTTCGACCTATAAAATCCTACTTAAGCGCAGGGAAGGAAAAACACAATTATATCCTTCAATATATTTGTATACTAACTTTCTCCTGAAATCTCGCCCTACTCATAGTTTTATTGAATTACTTTTTTTCAACTCAATATCAAAACACGTCCTTCCTAATCAGTGGACATTGAAGCAACTGCTTTAGAAATATTCAAAGACCGTGCACTGAGCACGTCACCAAGATAACGTCATTACGTTGACATAATACTGGCACCCTTTTAGACTCAGTGTAAACAGTGTACTTCTACCCAGTGTTAGTTGGGCGTTTGTTTATGTATTGAAACTAAATCAAATGTTATGTTTATCTTATTAATAAAACAATATAAGTTTCATTATAAAGGCTTAGGTGGAATCATTATGTATTCATTACAATATTCATAAAACAAGGAAACCTGCTGTCATAATGAAATTATACTATCATTTTCAGTTTATACTTTTAGTATTAATCCAGTTTTGGGTATGATCTTTTCAATGGTTATGATTATTTTATTGTAAAATAAAAAATGTAGGTTTTTCAAGTTTTCCCCAAATGCTTGTTTTGCATCTTCTAGATGGGAGAAAAATAATCCTTGTTCATGTATTCATGTGGTACAGGGCAATTCCATTCTCAGGTACATAATATGATGTCAGGGACTCGGCAAGCTTCGTCCCTGATAGATATGAAGGATTCTTTTAATACTAATGGGAAAATGTGCTCTAGTTGTGATGTTAAACAAAACAAACTTCAACTTTTTATTTATAATAAAAGTTGCTAAAAGCAAATTAAATAACCTGTAATGACTGAGTCTACAGTTTTTGTTATTAACAATAAATGAGCATGACATGAAACATTGCAAGTCTTTAATCCATATCAAGATTGTGCCTTTATATTACTTTTTCAAAGTACAGAGTTCTGTTGATCTTTTGAGGGGGTTGCATTAGTTGTATAGGATATTGCAGACTGTCTTACCTAAAACCAAAATCCTATATTGACTGAGTCATCTGGTATTTGTTAGGTCAGGAATGTGCAATTGTTTGGGTGTTTTTTTTAAAGTACATACAATGTATATCTTTACATTACAGTATTATTTATTTAACTTCTGTAACAAAGTTTTTTTTTTTTTTTTTTTTTTAAATAATCTTATGAAAATTAACATATCTTTTTTTAATTGTATTTAACAGTGTTGTTAACGTGAATATGTTTGGAATGACTGAGCCATTGGCATCATAATTTTGCCCACAATTAGTCTTTGTAGTAAGTTCAAATCACAGGTTTAAGTTATGGTAGGTTGTTTGTCCTTTTTCCCTCAGTACAGACCTATGCATTATATCTTAACTTGTGACATTGTACATATCATTTAAATACTTTGTTTGTTATGTGATTTTTTAATAAAATTATGGAACAATATTTTGGTCTCACCTCACTAAAGTAAAATGGCAAAACATTGTATATTTCGTTATTAAATACTTTGTCTATGTAGTATTAGATATTTTAATAAAATTATGGAACAATATGTTTGTCTCACATCTTCAAAGTAAGAAGGCAAGATATACGGTAGCTATTATTTTTCCAATGGTATCAACTTTTGCATTAAAGTTTAACCTTAAAGTTTTGCATTTAAATAATTTTCTCATAAACTGCAAGTCCTTGATTTATAGTTGCACCTATGAATGTTCATCACAGTGCACCTAAAATGTTTATGGTGGGCAAGACATATAATTCTGCAGAATTCTTGTGCAGTGTTTCTGCTAGAAGGTAAAATGGGTATAGCATCATATCCAAATTTGTTTCCAGATTTTTATATTTTATAGTTAGCCTTTTGCCAAAAATTAATTACTCTTAACCCTAACCCTAAACCTAACTAATTTTCTTTCTGGGGGAAGACCCCCCACCTTCATACCCCATGTCAACTGCGGTTGCATTCATCACAACACACATTGTAAATATTCAGTTTCATAGCACCATACCTACAAATTTCTTTCTGCAGAAACCCTGTTGTAGGGGTTTTAACTACAGCTATGGTTATTTCAACAATAGTTGGTCTAAATAGTGAGATAAAGTCACCTGTGACATTTAATGACATGGAATATTTCTTGTACAGTGCAACTCCTCTAAACCGGACTTCCTTGGGACCAACTATTATGTCTGGTTTTAAGAGGTACCTGGTTTAGAGAGGTTCTCTTCTGGGTCCTATTTCACTAAACATCGTAAGTTACGTCTGCTACTAGCAACATGCGTTTATACGTATTTGACATCTATTTCACGCAGAAAATTACATCATTATGGAAGCTGGAGTATTTTAAAGACAAAAGAAAATGACTATATTTGTTGAACTACAATAGTAACAGAGAACTCAAAAGTACCCGGTCTCTGGCGGCAAATCGCCGCCTGAAACAGCTTTTGCCGCCACCTACTTTTCGTTGATGGTAAAAAGGTGTCAAAATAGTTGTTTATTTGACTGATTTGCGCTAACAGAGGCCCTGAGAATGCATCTCAGAGGTTCGATTTTTCAAATGTTTCTTAGGGAGGGCCCCCAGACCCGCCGCTTTGCCACCTGCTATCATCACTGTTGTAGCCTGCTACTTCTTAAACTATTGAGGGCCCTGTAGTAATAAAAATCATAGATTTACGTTTACATGCAATATGTAACTTACGATGTTTAGTGAAATAGGCTCCTGTATAGATATTTAAAAGGGACCATGAAAAATGTCCAGTTTTGAGAGAAATCCGGTTTACACAGGGTCTGCTCTTCAGAGGTTTGACTGTATAAAAGGTGCCACCATTGTTTTGTTTTCTATGACAGCTGGTACAGGCAATGCCGTGGAACACACAACCAGTAATTGATGCTGAATGGAAGAAGAAAGTCGCTTCCGACATGCTGAACAGTCTCAGTGAAGCAAGGTGAAATTAGTTGTTCTGACTAATATAACATGTCTCAACATACTGTGGCTTATTATCTGAGTTAATAATAATCATACGAAGCACACATGTAATAACAATAATAATCATGTCATGGTCTGTGTTTAATGTTTTCTTTGAGTTGGCATCTGGGCAAGTGGTGACAGCACTTTCACTTGCCCGGATCTATTTTCACTTGCCCGAATAATACCTTTATTTATTTATTAATTATTGATTTAAATTTTGTTTTTAAAAATCGGTTGCCAGGCGGGCAACCTTACTGTGGGTTTTCAGTCACCCGTTGTTGTTAAGTTCGAACCATGTCACGTGACCAACCAATGATATAATTTCAGGAAGTGACATCACAATATGATGTTGTTTCACCAGTCTTGGCTTTGTGTATTGAAATTTGTAGTTACGTTTTATGTTTCGTTAATAAAGTATCGTTCATTTTAACTTTATTTTGTTTTGTATCATTGGTTGGTCATTAGATGTAATTTACTATAAAGGGAAGAATTATAAAAGGAAGATGATATCTCTTAACAAAAAGACAGCAGTTCTGAAAATTACATCATTTCGTCATCTACTTCTAGTTGCTTGTGAAACATTGTGACAGTCCTTGTTATTTATATAAAAAACAATAATAGGGATAATAAAGAAATTATTACACTTATGTGTGAGTCGTACTGATTTGACAAAACTCATGTCAGGATTCTTGTATTGCCCAAGTGATACTTGAATCCTGATACCTGTTTCGAAATAACTATACAGTGAAACCCCTCTAAACCGGATACCTTTGGGACCAAGACAAATGTCTGATTTTAGGGGTGATACAGTTTAGAGAGGTTAAGTTACATCTTGTTATTTTTTAAAAAGGGACTGTAAAACATCCGGTCTTAAGGGAATTCTGGTTTACTGAGGGTCCTGTTATGAGAGGTTTCACTGTATCTGTCTTGACTTGTTTGTCAATCCCATTAATCCATTAATAGAACACTACTCTATTTTTTAGAAACTAGTCTCGAAAATATAGTTTTATAAACTTTTGATGTTAAAGGGACATACCCTAGTTTCAGTTCATGAAAATTAATATTAAGTTTAGTTTAATTTACAAACGTGTAACACATTTTTATAAAGTTACAGTTGAGTGAAACATAAAGTTACAATTGAGTGAAACATGAGTCTTTGACTTTGAAATGGTGAAATACCCTCTAAAATAGAATAAAACTCGACTACATAACTGTTACTTATCAGAGGCACGTGGCTTTTTAAAAATATGAGAAATGCATTTTGTGATATTAAAAAACATCAGGATGACTAAAAACACTTCGAATGTACGGAAATGGATACTTTAAACAATAAAATTTAAGTAAAGTATGATTTCAGTTATAAAAAAATGCCTCTAATCGTCAAAACTATGTCTTAGTGTTCAGGGCATAAAATTTGACTTTTTCAGACGAACGATCTGTCGTTCGTGTGGTTTTAGTGTTTGAACGAACGATTTTCTCCAGTTGTTCATATACAACTGAAAAGATTAAAGTGCAACGGTAATCAAACGAAAATACTAAAATACTTCGCTTAATAGAGAGAAACGATAGATTTTCGCCCAGTCGTGTAGTCCGTCAGATTTCACATGCCGTTCAAGGTTACCTTTACGGACAAACGACACCCCATCAACAAAGTTTTTAACGTTGTCCATAGCTGATCCCTTCATTTCTCTTAATTTAGCTTCACTCCGTATAGCTACAAAATTGTCCGTGCATATTTTGCATACAACTTTACAAACGTCGCCATTATCATTTGTAGTTATGGCAAAATCGTCAGAAAACCACCACTTTTGGAAAGTTTTTTTCACTAACTATCCTTTTTGCGTTTTTTCGCGTTAGGTCCTGACATTTTACAACTCAATCAGTAAATGTCCAGGTACGATGATGTTGCGTTTATTAAATACCCATAAACTGCTTTAATTTCCAAAACGCATATGATTTTCCGCACGTAGCAAAATTATCAAAGGGAATGTGCAACAATGTTACTAAATGTTTTAGAGACTTCAAAAGACAGTGCAGACTTTGTAATTGACCGCGATGTCTATTTCAAACAAATACATTATTACAATCTCTCTTTCTGACACCTGCATTGCTAGGCCCTTTCTTTTATTTTTGTTTTTCATCCCAAAATAGTGATATTAGCCTAAATATGTCTTTTTGGATTTTCTGACGAACGATTACAGTTTCTGCACGAACGATCTGTCGTTCGTGCCAATATTGGTTTTGCATAACCGACAGACGAACGACAAAATCGTTCGTGCCAAATTTTATGCCCTGGTGTTTAAAAACTAGGGTATGTCCCTTTAATCATGAAAAAATATCCCAAAAAGACATTGTTTCAGACAGAAAGTCTCAAAGCCTAAAGTTTTAATTTTATCATAGGCTTTATGTGTAGGGGTCTGCTCAACACAGGTCAGACTGTATGTGTTTGCTTTGCTTTGTGCAGACTAGCCAAGAGTATATCCTCCCAGATCAAGGAGCGTCTGACGAAGTCGCATGATGGGTTTTTGTCGTCGTTGCGGCAGTTGGAGATACGTCACTGTGGCCGGCTGGACAAGATTGAAGACCAGAGGTTGAAACTGCGGAAAGTTCACGCTCCGAAGGTGGCCAAACTAGCACTGGAGAGCACTTCACTCAAAGATGTGGTGCAGTTTGGTAAAGTTACAATCAAATCTCTCTCGCCTAATATTTGAAATATCATAATAGATTTGGTAGTCCTAAATGAATGAATATGGTGCAGTTTGCAGACCTTGCTTTTTAAGATGCATGGGTGCGATCGCACACGTAATTTCAGTCAGATGAGTTTACATTCAGCAAAATAGATACCGGTAGGCATATTTATTTCCACTGCTTACAAAAATCAAGTTTTCATAACTCATTTAGCTGATAGGAATGTCTTTTTATTAAAACGATATAAATTAAAAACATGGCAGTGGCTTTCATGTAGTCGTTAAACGGGTATTTCTCTTTGTTGAACAAATCGGGGAAATACTGGTTTAGGTAGTACTAAACCAAATAACTTCTGGCTGGGTCAAAGTTTGAGGTGCACCCAACTTTTGATAAAGAAGTGAACACCACAAGTCCTGTGATTGGTTATGAATGTGAGTGTGTTGGTTGTAAAAAAGAATAGTTTCATCTGGGTAAAAAAAAATATGCAATTTTATTTCCTCTAGTACCAATGTGTCAAGTAGCCTTGTGCTTGAAACATGTATGAGGTACCTGTAAAAAAAAAGTACTCTAATTTTGTGCGGAATTAGGGTAGCCATAGACACTACCCTTTATCTCAGAACCGAGCAACTTGACCCCCAATTTTCTCTGGTTCACTTGAAGTGTGAGGGGTGGTAGTATTTATATTTTTGGTGTTTATGTTGATTGATACGCTGCAGGTAGGAGTTTTATCCACATGTGTTACTATTGTCATCTATGGGATTTGATTTGGTGGTATACACCTTTTAATAGACAATTTTGTAGACATACCAGTCAAAATCCAATCTGAGCTATACTGCCTATTTTATTTATTTGGAGAGTGACTTTTCACTCACCTTAGCATATTGAGGTGAGCGATTTTCCACTCACTTACAATTTTCAAAAAGCAAGGGACTAAGTTTGGTAAGGTTACAATCAAATCGCTTTCGCCTAACAGTTGAAAAATCATAGTAGATTTGGTAAAATCATAAATGAATGAATATTCAAACAATTCATAGGAAGGATATTTGAAGTAGGGTGGTGATGGATTAGTGGCCACAAATCATTTCCTTAGCACCAGGACCTCCTTTTATGAAGCGATCTTTTCACTAAGATCTTAATAAGTGTATAACTTCCTTATGGTAATCTTAAGCACCAGGCCAGAGCTCGTATCTATAACAGTTACTTCATCTTTAAAAAAAAAAGATTTTAGAATTAAAAGGCAATTTGTGGCATTACAAACATCAGGATGATCAGAAACCTTTGGAATGAACGGAAATTTATAATCAAAAGAATAAAATACAAGTAATATCAGTTATCAAAAATGACTTTTAAAAGAGAAAAACATGCCGTAGTGTTTAAAAACCTGGACCTGTCACTTTAACAGATTTATAATTTCCCAACCTGCTTGTTTTCAGGTATGCCGCAGATGAGTCGTGAGGTTGGTCGAGGCCAGTATGGTGTGGTGTATGCATGCGACTCCTGGGCCGAAAATTCGCCTCTGGCCATCAAGTCAGTTGTACCTCCCGATGATAAACACTGGAACGATCTGGCCTTGGAATTCTTCTATACAAAGTGAGATTATTTTAATATACAACAGAGGTTTTAGTTTGAAAGTTATATATTACAGTGAAAGTCCTCAAAACTGGACACCCTAGGGAACAACTAAAAAGTCTGGTTTTAAGAGGTGTCCATTTTAGAGAGGTTCTCTTCTGTGCTGATTTTTAAAAAGGGACCATGAAAACTGTCTGATTTTGCGGGAATTCGGCTTTGCAAAGGGTCCAGTTTTGAGAGGTTTGACTGTAATATAAATAAATCTGTAGATGGCTAAAATGTTGTTCTTAGTTTGATTTTCCATTTCATCTTCAGAGTACAGTACTGTAAAATACTTTATTTTCGCGGGGACTTAATTTTCCAAACAGATTGTGACTGATTAATTGTTGTAGATGACTTGGGGTGGTAACATGTCTCCAATTTTGGTGATCGCCAACAAAACCGTGATCTGTCGTTTGTCGTCAACACCCGATATTGTCACCTGTTTAGCGCCTCTCTCTTCCATGGTCCAATCACCCCCAGGAATGAGTGATACTCCACTGTCTCCAGTCTGGTCCGAGTTAATTACCAACTTGTCTGGAATTTGAATGTTTGCTTACTGTATCGCTCGCCCGTTTAAGAAAGACCTCCTTTATTTCTTCACCACGCTTTCGCGTTTTAGGAGTATCCTTGTCAACTAACGTATTTTCTACCTCGTTTTCAGTTTTACTTTCGCATGGATTTGGCAAACCGGGCGTTTTGGGTTTCGGGAAAATAAAGATATTGTGGATGAATTACAATACAATACTGAATTACAAAGATTAACACCTCGTTATATAATATAATGCTTACAAGTGGCCATCTACCCAATTTCAGTGAGACCCTTTACTTGTTATAACACTAATCATTTGATCTGGTAGAATGGATGGATGGATACTTTTTTACATGCCCATATCCAATAAAGGTTCAGGCATGCCCACACCGGATCCACCCTCTGGCCTAGCCAGAAGACGGTTTCGGTGCAGGAGGGGGGAAGGGATAGGGGAAAAATATAAAAATGTAGGGAAATTTTGAATTTAGAAGAGAAATTAATAAAAAGAGCCAAATAGGGGGGAAATTAAAAAATTTCTTTTAACGCACACCAGCTTTATTAATATAATGCTATTACTATTTACTTTTACAA
>JAECMU010168480.1:0-11800 GCA_016106625.1 Dracogyra subfuscus
AAGATCATAAAGTGGAGAAAACAAAGTGAAGAAGCGAAAGGGTAAGCAAGATAAGACAACCAAGGTTTTAAAAATATTAACTGTTTTAAGTGGATGTCCAATGTAGCAAAAACAACACTTGGTATCAATCAAGGTTCGAAAAGAAGTATGACAACCAGTTGTATTTTTAAGAAGATATAAAGCAAAAATTGCAAACAAAGAAGAGGTTACCATCCATACAAAACAAATATCTTGAATTGTATATAGGTCTTAAAATGCATTAAAATTGTTAAAGCACATTCCCCAACGTTCGTTGAATTTGTCATGCTCACAATGTTTAAAGTAAATATTTCGTTCTATTTGAAATTTGTTTTGCAATATGCTTTTTCTTAATATAACATTAAGCTGACGACAGTGGTTCAAATCCCGTCAAAGCTGGCTCACACATTCATTCATCTTTCTCATCTATCACCCTCTGCCTATCATTCTCATTATCTTAATATAAAAATACTTTCCAATTTCTCCCACGATTTCTATCTGATTCGACCCTTTCTGTCAGTTTCCTCCGATTGTCTTCTGACCTGTCCACACCATCGCCTACCTGTCTCAGCTTCCTCCACGGGTGCAGTCTCTGTGTATTTCCCTGCACCCACCTGGCATCCTCGTCCTCTGCCGCTAATAAAGCTGGTCTGACCCACGGCACTAACTAACGACCGCCGGTAGTAGGGGTGCATAGTAGGTGGTTACAAGTGCCTCTTAATGCCAGAAGTAACTACTGAACACTCCCCGAAGTGGTCAGACTAAGCCCACAGCTAAAAGCTGATGGGGAATGGCAGGTGTGTGGCATAGATAGCCACAAGAGACAAGCGAACGAAGTTGAAAGATAGGAGTTGCCAGATCGGGAAGAAATGAGATGGAATTAAAAGGAAAGGAAAGGGGGCAGTGGGAAAAAAAAACAGAAAAGAAAGAAAAAGAAAAAAAGAGACTAGTTTCAAGTATTTTCATACTATAAATGTGATATTTTATATTAATTATTAACCAGTTAAAGGGACATTCCTGAGTTTGCTGCAATGTAAGATGTTTCCGACTAATAAAATATTTCTACGATTATACTTATATATTAAATATATTTTCTTGTTTAGAATATCAGTGTCTGTATATTCAATATGTTTCTGGTCGTCTTAATATGTGTAAGAAGCCCAAAACATATTTTAGGAAATAAAATAAAATTTAACCTAGTACAAATATTAGAATGATCATAAACACGTTTAATATACAGCAACTAATATTTTATGCAGACAATATATTTGATATGTAATTACATTCGTTAAAAAGTCTGCTAGTTGATAACATCTTAAAAATGCAGCAAACTCAGGAATGTCTCTTTTATTACTTGATTCATTTCAATGGTTATCATACCAAACATAATTCTATATTTATTTAGAATTTCTTACTTCCATTTTCTTTAACAAATATCCATTCCTCCGATGCTTTCCATTAACCCTTATTGTATTGCAATAATAAAACAAGAGTTGTAAGGTTTCAGGAACACTTTTACAAGAACTACATTTATTCGAATCTCCAGAGTGGATCATATGGAATAAAGAATTTGTAGCTAGCATGTTAAGGAACAGTCGATACTGAAACCATGACAGGGTTGTATCTGTCACATATTTGAAAAGTAGCACATAAAACGTTTCCCACATACACCAATCGTACGTTAAACCCTTAAATGCGTCTTTTGTTTTTGACTTTGGTATTACTTACATATTTATTATTTAAATATTTTTAAAAATCTACATTTCTCGAATTTTTATTTAGCATAGTTGTCATTTTAAAAGGTAATATAAGTCTTTTACCAGGAGTGAATGTTGTATTTAAAAAAAAAACACAAAAAAAACCAACACTTTAAAATTTATTGACCCAAGACACAAATATGGTAGTCTCAGGGTTGAAGGCCCTGATTTCACTACCTTACATGCATGTTATAAGTACATATGAACATTATACATGCATATACATATACACATATATACATACACACACACATACATACACATACATACACACATACATATATACACATATATACATACACACACATACACATATATACATATACATAGATACACACATACACATATACACACATATACATATACATATACATATACATATATAATATAATATAATATAATATAATATAATATAATATAATGCAATTAAAATCAATATAGTAATATTAATAAACACGAATACATGAAAACATGAGTTCACTAATATGTGGGGTTAAAGGGACATTCCTGAGTTTGCTGCGGTGTTTTAAGATGATATCGACTAATAAAATATTTCTACGATTAAACTTACATATTAAATATATTTTCTTGTTTAGAATATTAGTGGCTGTTTATTAAACGTGTTTCTGATCGTTCTAATATTTGTACTAGGTTAATTTTCATTTTATTTCCTAAAAAATATTTTTTCGTACGTACGAAATTATTTGAAGACAAAATCCAGTTTGGGCTTCTTACAAATATTAAGACGACCAGAAACACATTGAATATACAGACATTGATATTCTAAACAGGAAACTATATTTAATATGTAAATTTAATCGTAGAAATATTTTATTAAGCAGAAATATCTTATAATGCAGCAAAGTCAGGAATGTCTCTTTAACAGTGAAGATAAAGGTAGAGGAAAGATTTAAGAGAATGACAAAAGGAGAAAACAGAAGGTAAGGAAGGAAGAAGGAAAGAAAAAGTGAATTAAATACTTTAATTTCGAAAGAGAAAAACATTTTTGTATTGAAATACCTCTAGAACATTGTATTCCTATGTCTTGTTTCTAGGTATCTGGACCGAATATTGTATGTTAATACTGTGCAATGCAGTGTAAGAGAGATGCAATAGTATGGTAGTCTGTGTGTATATATATATATATATATCCCTTAGATTTTGGGGTTTATTTAGAAAAATAAATTTGAAAAATATCTTTTTTATATCTTCTGTAAATAAATGATTCTAGGTATTATTAACTTTTTGAGAATTCCAACTCTTGCTAATGCTGTAAGCTGTCTAAATGACGAAATGTGTACCAGGTTCAGCATTTCCTTGATTTTAGAATCTTTAGATATAATTATTTGGCCGGTGTTCAGTTTAGAGATATTTCCGGTTTAGACAGGCAAACTTTGGTGTTAATTCACGGCAGCTGTTTTTGAGAGAATTCCAGTTTACAGAGTGTCCGGTCTTGAGGGGTTTCCCTATATACACAAACACACACACACACACACACACACACACACACACACACACACACACACACACACACACACACACACACACAAACATAGAAATAATAACTTAAAACACCGACATCAATGACAACGACACTACCACCACCAACACCACTACCAAAAACACAACCGAACGCTCTTATAACATTCTATAGAGATTGTTCTTAAAACATGTTAGTTTGGTTCATTAAATATGACAGCAACAATGTCACCATTGATTACTGTCCATTCCAACCCCATCTCCCCTGGGTCAAATAAAACAGCACGAACCACAGTCATAAAGTGTAATAACGTCCTAACTATCGTCCATAATTCCTCAGCGCAGTTTACTATCGCGACTCACGGCCGCACCTCACGTTTAGATATAACATTGATTTCGTAAATAATTATTTGTAAAATAGATTTCTCATTCCACAGCCTGTGTAACAAAGGCCGTGGTATGTACTACACTGTCTGCGGGATAGTTAATATTAAATGTACCTTGCTATCAACTATTTGCTATCAATAAAAGAAGAGTAGTTCGCGGAATAGCGATAGCGGGTTTCGTTTCTCAATGTCTGTGAGGTGACAGCGGGTTTCCTCTAAACAAAAAATACAGTGTCAGTTTCTTGTTTAGAATATCAGTGTCTGTATATTCAATGTGTTTCTGGTCGTATTAAAGGGACATTCCCGAGTTTGCTGCATTATAAGATGTTTCCGACTATTAAAATATTTCTACGATTAAACTTACATATTAAATATATTTTCTTATTTAAAATATCAGTGTCTGTATATTCAGTGTGTTTTTGGTCATCTTAATATTTGCAAGAAGCCCAAACTGGACTTTGTCTTCAATTAATTTCGTACGTACGAAAAAACAATATTTTAGGAAATAAAATGAAATTTAACCTAGTACGATCAGAAACACGTTTGATATACAGCCACTAATAGTTTATTCAGAACAATATATTTGATATGTAATTGCAGTCGTCAAAACGTCTCTGTTAGTCGATAACATCTTTAAAATTGCAGCAAACTCAGGGATGTCCCTTTAATATTGTCATCTAAGTTGGCAGTGCACTATAGAAATTTGGACTAGGTCAAATTCGTAGGAAAAAATATGCCAAATAAAAATCACCAAACCCAAACCGGAGTGAAGACTATTACTCTTTATGACAAATCGTTCAAGAATGGTTTCCAGAAAAAGACACACTCTACTAGTATTGATTATTTCCGCTGCAAAATGCAGCTTTCGTTTTCAAATGTCAAAGCCTTAGACGGAGAAGCAACCTTTATGGAAAAACAATAAAGCTCTGATTGATATTGTCATTGAATTACTTGTACCTTTAAGTACAGTAATTTTTAAGACCAACCTCTAAACCAACATCAGCGTTTATGTTAAAACGTCAAAGCATTGTAACAATGCCAAGCACTACATTAAATAACCCATCATTGTTATAATGGTTTGAATGGATTTTGAAGAATATATATATTATATGTGATATAAAATTATCCATAAGAAATGATCTTATTAAGTGTCCATGAATCAGCTAAAACGAACAATACGGATATCTGTCAGTGTCCTTGGTAGGTGGGGTTATAGGTAGTACTAAAGCAAATAACTTCCGGCTGGGTCAAAGTTGGAGGTGCAGGGAACTTTTGATAGAGAAGCAAACACCACAAGTCCTGTGATTGGTTATAAATGTGAGTGTGTTGGTTGTAAAAAATAATGGTTTTATCTGGGTAAAACAAAAAATGCAATTTTATTTCATCTAGTACCAATGTGTCAAGTAGCCTTGTGCTTGAAACATGTATAGGGTACCTGTAAAAAAAAGTGCTCAAATTTTGTGCGAAACTAGGGTAGTCATAGACACTACCCGTTATCTCAGAACCGAGCAGCTTAACCCCCAATTTTCTCTGGATCACTTGAAGTGTGAGGGGTGGTAGTATTTATATCCGTGGCGTTTATGTTGATTGATACGCTGCAGGTAGGAGTTTTAGCCACATATGTTACTATTGTCGTCTATGGGATTTGATTTCGTGGTATACACCCTATAAGTGTTTAATTTTGTTTTGATTTGTGGGTTCTCAATACCGCATTTCACTTTGAAAACCTGGCTTGAAACGTTCTAAAATGCACGTGTGACCTCTGTGGCTAAAATTAATATTTGGTGACATTTTTTTAAAGGTTTGTTTTGTTTAACGACACAACTAGAGCACATTGATTAATTAATCATCGGCTACTGGATGTCAAACATTTGATAATTCCTGACACGTACTAGTAGTCATCAATGGAAACCCGCTACATTTTTCTAATGCAGCGAGGACTCTTTTATATACAGTTCCCCACAGACAGAAAAGCACACAACACGGCCTTTAACCAGTTGGGGGTGGGGTGCTACTAATCGAAAAAGAGTAGCCCATGAAGTGGAGACAGCGGGTTTCTCCCTATATGGTCCTTAACCAAATGTCCAACGCCATATAACCGTAAATAAAATGTGTTGAGTGCGTCTTTAAACAAATAATACTGGTTGGAACGGGAAAAAACCCAATCAGTTGAATAGATCCACTGAGGTAGTTCGATCATGCGACACAAGGGCGTCAAGCGAGCACTCAACTGACTAAGCTAACTATCGTCTCTTGACAGTTTAGGTAAACTTCGTGTAATTGGTTTTCTTTGAAACCTGCTGGGGCTGATCCAACTTTTCTGATGAGACGGGGTCCAAGACAAAAAGGGCACCATAACACTATGAAAAGGCACTATTGAAAAATTACACACGGTTCACATGGACCATAATATAATAGTGCTACAACAGGGACGCTGGCATAATAATAATACTTTTAAAAAAAACCCTAAATAAATTTGTAAAAAACCCCAAACAAAAACAACAATTAAATAAAAGGGTCACTTCTCAAATTTGAGGGGGGGGTCTGGACCCGCCCCAGACCTGTTTGATAGAATAAAATGTAAGATCTGTGGTGTTGTGTTCAGTTTAAATATACCTGATTCGTTGCTCCATTGTGATGACTTAGTTGTCGACATCCTGATGATCTTCATATAAGCTACACCCACTCACCCCCACTCCGTTCATTTCCTTTAATATGTACATGTGTACTATAATCTGAAAAAACAAAACTATTACCATAATCAAAATTTGTTTTGTCTGCTGTAAAGCAGTCGTGGACTTTGTTAATAGATGGGGAGTGATGTAACCCAGTGGTAAAGCGCTCGCTTAATGCGCGGTCGATTTGGGATCGATCCCCGTCGGTGGACCTATTGTACTATTTCTTGTTACAATCAGTGCACCGCGACTGGTTTATCAAAGGCCGTGTTATGTGCTATCCTGTATGTGGGATGGTGCATATATAAGATCCCTTTGCTACTAATGAAACAAATGTAGCGGGTTTTTTCTCTTAGACTATATGTAAAAATTATGAAATGGCCGATGATTAGTAAATTAATGTGCTGTAGTCGTGTCGTTAAAAAAACCACACATTTGTTTTGGTTTATAGGTAGCCTGCCATTAACAAGGTTGATGTATCCTTCTTGACTGGTTATACTGATTTAAACCTGCACAAGACAGAATATATATATATATATATATATATCTTTATGTACGATTTTGGATATATAGGTACCTATTTTGTATAAAGGCAGCCATCTTGAATTTGACTTTTCATCTATATATCTCTGAATGAATTTTAAAGAATATGTGTGAATATATTTAAGTCATAGCACTGATAATTCCATCTATATGTCCACTTAATCTTAAGAATAGTTTGCCAAATAAAAATAATTTGTTTGCATATATGAGTAATGGCGGCATTTTGAAATTAGCATATTTTCCCCATCTTTATCAATATACATTGCTGATATGCTGTTCAAACCTTATTTTGATTGGACTATTATGATGAATCTACAGAAAGACACTGGCTAGAACGGGAAATATAGTCGGGGATCGATCCTACAATCCATCGCGACTCTACAAGTGCTCTACAAGAATCACCAAGAATCATCAATATATATATATACCCCTAGCGCAAATAAAAGATCCCTTGCTGCTAATCGGAAGTAGCCCATGAAGTGGCGACAGCGGGTTTCCTCTCAAAAATGTTGTGGTCCTTAACCATATGTCTGACGCCATATAACCGTAAATAAAATGTGTTGAGTGCGTCGTTAAATAAAACCTTTCTTTCTTTCTTTCTTTCTTTTCCCCCTCTCTCTCTCTCTCTCTCTCTCTCTCTCTCTCTCTCTCTCTCTCTCTCTCTCTCTCTCTCTCTCTCTCTCTGTCTCTCTAATTATTTTGGGACCTCTATATAAAGCCCACCTGTCCATAACGGCAACTTTCTGTTGGTCCCTTGAGTGGTTATGTACAAGTTCGACTGTATATATATATACTGGTTTAGCTGTTCTTAAAATCAAATAGAGAATGTGAATTGCATTTATTTCACACGTGCCCTAAAACGATAATCATTTTATCAATACTAGAGTAGTAAATAACCCAGCGGAACTTGACAAGACACAAAGCAAGCAAAGTGCACCTGATCCGAGGCCTTGAGCTTCCTTGGTTAAAATGCCATCTGCCACTAACAGAAAGAATGGATATTTAACGACAAACCTAGTAAGGAAAAACGTGTTGCGTAAAATATAGACAAAATGTAATGTCGATAACAGTGTAAGGATGAAGCTCGATATTCTCGACACACAATACAGGGCCAGTGTCTGCGCTTAACCTTTTTTTGAGTTGGCATCCGGGAAAGTGGTGACAGCACTTTCACTTGCCCGGTTCTATTTTCACTTTCCCGAATAAAACTTTTATTTATTTATTAATTATTGATTAATTTTTGTTTTTAAATCGGTCGCCAGGCGGGCAACCTTATTGTGGGTTTTCAGTCGCCCGTCGTCGTTTTCAGTCGCCAGAGGCGATCGGGCGACCGTTAAGTTCGAACCCTGCCGGGATATAGTCTTATCACAGGACAGAGAAGAGCAGGCTGGGGTGGGTGTTAACGTGAGATGGAGAACTTAGTGGCCAGGCTTTAAGCGCGTGCATGCATACACACACGCACACGCACGCTCGCGAGAGAAAGAGAAAGAGAAAGAGAGAGAGAGAGAGAGAGAGAGAGAGAGAGAGAGAGAGAGAGAGAGAGAGAGAGAGAGAGAGAGAGAGCGTAACACAAACAGTATAAGTCGTGAAGAAAGCATTTACTTACTAATGTTGCCTTTAATGGCATTTGTCATGAAGCATTCTACATTGTATTTTCAAGCCAGGGCCCCGTTTTACGAAGCGATTTTAGCACTAATTTCATCTTAAGAACACATGGTAGCTATGCACTTAAGGTGATCGTAGCGCTAAGTTTGTTTCGTAAAACGGAGCTCAGGTCTCTAACATGGCCAGTGAATTGCCAGAAGGGTATTTAATTATGGAGACCATTTTTATATTACTTAAATAGGGGTGGAACGTTTAGGAGTGCCAAATCCCTAAGCCGAGTGCGCCGTTAAATAAAAAATCCAATCAGTGCTCCACAAAAGGTATGTTAAAGGCCGTGGTATGTATTATCCTGCCCGTGGGATGGTGCTTATAAAAAATCCCTTGCTACTAATGAAAAAATGTAACGTGTTTTCTCTCTAAGACTATATACCGGCCTCGGTGATGTCGTGGTTAGGTCATCGGTCTACAGGCTGGTAGATACTGGGTTCGGATTCCAGTCGAGGCGTGGGATTTTTAATCCAGATACCGACTCCAAACCCTGAATGAGCGCTCCGCAAGGCTCAATGGGTAGGTGTAAACCACTGGCACCGACCAGTGATCCATACCTGTTTCAACAAAGGCCATGGTTTGTGCTATCCTGCCTGTGCCACGGCTGTGGGAAGTGCAAATAAAAGATCCCTTGCTGCTAATCAACATAAGAGTAGCCCATGAAGTGGCGGCAGCGGGTTTCCTCTCAAAATCTGTGTGATCCTTTACCATATGTCTGACGCCATATAACCGTAAATAAAATGTGTTGAGTGCATCGTTAAATAAAACATTTCTTTCTTTCTTCATCTAAGACTATATGTCGGAATTACTAAATGTTTGACATCCAATAGCCGATATTTAATAAACCAATGTTCTCTAGTGGTATCGTTGAAACAACTTTAAAATAAAACACTGTCTGTCCTTTCTTTGTATCTAGAAAGCGGGCAGCATAGCCCAGTGGTACAGTGCCCGCCTGATGCGCGGTCGTTCTAGGATCGATCCCCGTCAGCTAACCACTGGGTTTTTTTCTCGACAGAACCATATGTCCGACGCCGATTTAACCGTACTTATAATGTGATGAATGCGTCGTTAAAAAAATAAAATAATAATACAAAAATAAAAAATAAAATAAAATAAAAATTGTATCTAGAAATAAAATACTCATTTAAAAATAAAAAAAATAAAGAAGAAGAGCACATTGATTTATTAGTCATCAGCTACTGAATGTCAAACTACTGGCAATTTTGACCCAAGGTCTTCAGACGAAACACGCTATATTTTCCCATTAGTAGTATGGTATCTTTTATACGCACTTTCGTACAGACAGGGCAAAACATACCATGGCCTTTGATAGACCAGTCGTGGTGCACAAATATTACTGTGTTGAAAAGACACCAAACCTACCTATGATTATTAGGGAACTATAGGTTTCAGCTCCGTCCTTCTGTCTGTCTGTCTGTTCGTCTGTTTGTCTGTCCGTCTGCCCGCCTGTCACACGCATAGGTTTCCGGATTTTTTTTCCACAATGCCTTGGGATACGCTGAGCTGACATTTTGTGTACAGCTTTATCATGTATTGTTACAGATCATGTTTGACTTTCATGGTAATAATATATTCATTTACGACAGAGTTATGGCCCTTGAACAATTAGTTTTTCTGACTTTTTTTGCAATGTCTCAAAATATCGAAAGGAAATTTTGTGTATAACTTTATCATTTTCTGTTACAGATCAAGTTTGACTTCCATGACATTGTGCCAATTTTTTTAACGAGTTATGACCCTTAAATTGAGGAGATACGAAAATTAGTTTTCCCGTATGATTTGTTTTTGTTGGGCCCAATAAGGGACATGTATTGCTTTAACAGTAATCTCAGAATGCTTGTCGTTGGTAAGAAAGAAGTTAGTGGAGTGACGAACACAGTCTTAAGTTCAATAACGTAACCGCTACACCAGGTCACGGAGACCGATCGTTCATTAATAACCTTTATAGAAAGATGCCACAGTAAGATACACCTCCCGCAGGGGTTCTGCCAACATCTTGATTCCATACCTCTTGAAGAGAGCTTTTAGCATAACCAATCAAGTTAAAAGTATTTCGACGAGTATAACCATATATAGCATCAATGCATATAGAGAACTGTAAGAATTAAATTCTTCGATTATCCATAAATACCTTAATTAAATTCGCAGTTATTGTCCAAGATGGTATGTCCATAATATCCATGCTTACTGTCACGTACCTGCAATATGCTGATGACGTCTGTCACGTAGTCTGTTATTTAATGATCCAAGGCAAGGAAGGAAGGAATATTTTGCTTAACGACGCACTCAGCACATTTTAATTCCGGTTATATGGCGTCGGATATATGATTACGGGCCACATAGATAGTGAGAGAGGAAACCATCATGTCGCCAAGCAATTGGCTACTCCTTCCGATTAGCAGCAAGGGATCTCATTTTACAGACAGGAAAGTACATACCACGACCTTTATTACACCAGATATGGAGCACTGGCTGGGATGAGAAATAGTCCAATTGGTCAACCGACAGGGATCGATGCTAGACTGACCGCGCACCAAGTGTGCATTTTACCACTGGGCTATACCCGACCACAAATCAATGCTTTAATGGTTCGAGTGGCAGGGAGATGTTCGTTAAAAGAAAGGGATGTTTGTTTAAAAACACACCAATGCATTCTAATCTACGGTTATTTGATTTCTAATGTATGGTTATTTGACACATTTTATTAAGTTTGTTGGTTTGTTTAACGACGCACTCAACACATTGTAATTACGGTTATATCGGCGTCGGACATATGGTTATGTCGAGAAAAAAACCCAGTGGTTGGCTGACGGGGATCGATCCTAGACCGACCGCGCATCAGGCGGGCACTGTACCACTGGGCTATGCTGCCCGCCATTTTATTAAGAGTAGGCCTACACAATTGTTTTTAGGAGCAGGAGCATTTGCAGTTGACGGCTAGACGTTATACGCCTAACGTTAGACGGTGGCACTAAACACACAATTAATTAGTTTAAAGAAACCACTAGAGCACATTGATTAATTAATCATCGGTTATTGGATGTCAAACATTTCGTTAATCCTGACTCATTTTCATCAGAGGAAACCCGCTACATTTTTTCCTAATGCAGCAAAGGATCTTTTACATTACATCTATTCCATAAACAGGAAAGCATATACCACGGCCTTTGACCAGTTGTGTTGCACTGGTTGGAACGAGAAAAAACCCACTCAGTTGAATGGATCCACCGAGGTAGTTCGATCCTGCGACGCAAGCACCTGAAGCGAG
>JAECMU010168515.1:0-19619 GCA_016106625.1 Dracogyra subfuscus
CACTTCCATCACTTGGTATAGAACAGGCAAATACAGGTTTGTCCATTCCATCACTTGCTATAGTACAGGCAAATACAGGTTTGTCACTTCCATCACATGGTATAGAACAGGCAAATACAGGTTTGTCACTTCCATCACTTGGTATAGAACAGACAAATACTGGTTTGTCACTTCCATCACTTGGTATAGAACAGGCAAATACAGGCTTGTCACTTCCATCACTTGCTATAGAACAGGCAAATACAGGCTTGTCACTTTGTTTTTGGGTTAAGGTACCAGTCACCACTCATGTTGTAAGTTTGTGTAGCAGGTAAATACAGCCCAATTTAGAATAGAGATCTTAAGTTTGTTTAAATGACACAATACACCCAAATTCCTTTTTAAATCTTTCTTGATGATTACAGTTAGGTTGACCTTGTATTGCTTCATAACAATGGAATGAAGTCTTGACTTACAATAAGGGCAGATAACTTAACTTTTGTGGTCAACCTCAGTTAATATTTTTTTCACGTCAGTTATCAAGTGACTAGCACATACAGTTATAATTTTTGTGTTGTAAAAGTGTGGGTTAAAAAAAGAACATTATTATGCCATGGCATCACCAGTTGTCTCAGTTAAGCAAGTCAGTTTTTATTATGTCTTATTCATTTATTCATTCATTCATAATATTTTGCTGTAGGCCTCAAGATGAGAAGCACCCGACAGTAAAGCCGGATGGAATAGTGGACAACCTTGCTCAAGCTATAGACAGTTTACTCGAAGATCGGTGAAGGACAGTTGGTTCTTTTCGATTGTGTATCGTATACAGTGAAGACTCTCAAAACTCAAATTTACTCATAATTGGACACATTTCATAATCCATTTTTGAATATATATACAGAACGGAGCCTGTTCACTGTACCACTAGGTTCCATTAGCAAGATGCGAGAGGGGCTGAGACAAAAAAGCTCAACAAACCTCTGGAGGAAAATTGGTGTTTGCAACACTTGCAACTGTCAAAACTTGCATTCAATGCAAACAAGTCTTAACTGGTTATAACTTATACTATAAGGCACACATCATAAATTTGAAACTGTATAAACATGCAAATGAACCTTGTATGGTCAACAGTATTGAACGTCGTGGGGTTGGGGTGTTTTTTTAGACGAAATGGAAAAGTGCGTTTCTGTGTAGCTCTCCCAACTAAGTTGTTGTATGGAATACTATAACCAACAGGATGCTCCTTCCATTTGTGTACTTCATGTATTGCAGAACACTTTCAATACATTGTGTTGGGCAGGCCACATTTAATGGGAGGACCGACCTGGCACATGACAATGAAATGGACTAACAATATTATACCTATTGTTTTTTTTGTTTTGTTTTTTTTGTTTAATGACGCACTCAACACATAATAAGTACGGTTATATCAGCGTCGGATGTATGGTTATGTCGAGAAAAACCCCAGTGGTTAGCTGACGGGGATCGATCCTAGACTGACCGCACATCAGGCGGGCACTGTACCACTGGGCTATGCTGCACGCTTATACTTATTGTGTTGCTAATACACATGTATTCTAGTAAACAGTAGTCTATTCTCTCCTCTATTTGATATTTAATATAGCAATATCACCACACCGTATTATATAACATTATATATCAATTCAGAATATAACCAGTTTTAATGAAATATTTTCCCATATTTTGTTGCACCAATGCATATGATTTTTATTTCCTAGGATATTAGTGCCTGCTGCTATGATAATTTCACGTTGTATTGTAATTTGATGATTACACGTTGTATTGTAATTGGGATGAAATGCGGATTTTGAAATATGAAAATGTATACATTGTAAACATAAAAAAGTGTGCAATAAACCGTTTGTCACGTTTTTTCCTCTCCATGGCCTTTGTTGAACCATTTATAGATCACTGTTCAGTGCAAGTGTACTGAACAAAAAAAGAAACTTCTGATTTGTACATATAGTACTTGTTGTGTTAAAGAATTCATTGTGTAATGAAATTATATAGGTAGTGTTAGCCTTGAGGATTCATAAATTTTATCGATTATTTTTGCACTGTTAATCATCGACAACGTGAAATTCAGTTTGCACGTGCATGCATGGTTCGACATTTCCCGTGTAGTATTCGGTCAATTTGTTTTACTTGTCTTACTGACATTGTTGTCAACTGAATGAAAATGCTTCAAAAATTTTAAGACAATTAACCTTTTTTACATTGTAGCATTTCTAGTATGCCAAGAATACCAAATAATTTACGCGAACGGACGATTGGAATGCTTGATGCTGGTATGTCAACAGAAGATGTTGCAAGGCATGTTGGGAGTTCTAGTAGAGCGATACGAAATATTCACATAAGATTTTGAAATGACAGGAAGCACCAACGACTTGCCACATCATGGATATCATGAACACGCATTTGTGCAATCGATTCCAAATTGCTACTGCTACTAACACACCTGGGCTTCATAATAACTGAATCAGTGGGCACTGTTCGTAATTGTCTGCGGGAGAAATGTTTACATGCACGACGTCCTTACGTCAGATGCGTTTTAACGCAACGTCATCTTCTAAATCATCTTAATTGGGCACTCATTGGAAACTGTGATGCTGGAATACTGTTCTTTTTTCGGATGAATCCAGATTTTCTTTACAACGTGGTGATGGCAGGGTGTGTGTCTACCATAGGAGAAATGAATGCTATGCTGACTGTTGTGTTCTTGAACGAGATCGTTTCGGGGGTGGGGATTCTGTCATGGTCTGGGCAGCCATTGCCCATGGTTATCATTCAACACTAGTTGTCATTGATGGCAATTTAAATGGTCAACGTTATCGCGATGACATTCTCGCTCATCACGTCATGATTTTTCAGCATGATAATGCCACCTCTCATACAGCTAGAGACACTGTAAATTTTCTTAAGACAAATAACGTTGATTTCATTGATGACTGACCCGCTAAAAGTCCTGATCTCAATCCCATCAAGCATGTCTAGGATAGTCTGGACAGACAATTGAGGCGTCGTCCCAACCCACCTGCTAACATCAACGGGCAGAAATCAACACTTTAGTCAATTCTATGTGCCTGTGATGCACTGCAGTGGTCAATTCAAGATGTGATCATACCCGTTATTAAGTTGGTTGTGTGTTTTTAAAACCCTAGCACTTCGTCAAAATGTCTCCCAGTTTCTGTTAACCTATGGCCATGATTTTTGCACCAAACAATGCATCATGGAAAATTCTTTTAAATGCATATATAACGATTATTCCCCCCGGTTTGTTTTCATCAAGTTATGCACCCACCTGGCATCCTCTTTCTCTGCAGCTTATAAAGCTGGTCTGACCCACGGCACTAACCAATGACCGCCGCTAGTAGCATAGTAGGTGGTTACAAGTGCCTCTTAACAATGCCAGAAGTAACTACTGAACACTCCCCGACGTGGTCAGACTAAGCCCACAGCTAAAAGCTGATAGGGGGATGGCAGGTGTGTGGCACAGATAGCCACACGAGACAAGCACATGTTGTGGTGGGAGAGACAAGGACTGGGATGTGGAGGTGGACAGCAAAAGAAGTTGAAAGATAGGAGTTGCCAGATCGGGTTCCTTCTGATGAAGCGGGCAGCATAGCCCAGTGATACAGTGCCAGCCTGATGTGCGGTCAGTCTAGGATCGATCCCTGTCAGCTAACCCTTGGGGTTTTTTCTCGACATAATCATATGTCCGACACGGATATAACCGTAACTGTAATGTGTTGAGTGCGTCGTTAAACAAACAAACAAAATCCTTCTGATGACTAAGAGTTGGAATTACCAAAATGTTTGACATCCAATAGCCGATGATTCATTAATTCATGTGCTCTAGTGGTGTCGTTAAACAAACTAGTATGGACTAATATCCCCCTCCTCCATCCTAACCAGTGCCTTACAACAAAGAATGAAGTATATTTGAACGACCTGACTGTAGGAAAGTGCATGTTAAAGATAGAGTAAACTCCAACAAGAGCCTTATGTGTTGGAAAGATGCATATGCGGACCACCAACACATACTGACACTTTAACAAATGAAAAACTAATAATTTTAGAATTAATAAAAAAAGCCATGATTATTCCTGCTAGCTGGGGGCAGCCATTTTGTTTACTTTTTGTAACGTCCGGTGGTATAGCTTGTGGCGAAGTGACATCAGCTCTGTCCAACTTCTCTTTTATGCACATTGCAAACAAATGCTACAATTTACGATAAAGCACTTAATCACTTTCGAGCAAAAACGACCACTCACGATACCCAAGTGATAAGTTTTTCTTTGGGACTACGTAATTTTAGATGGGAAAGTCTACTTAATCAAGGGTTTTACAGAATTACGTTATCACACAATAACCTGTGATCTTAATAAAAGAGGCACGTCTTCTTCTTTTTTTTTGTCTAGACACAGTGTCTGGGATACACTTGCCAATCGGGAACCACAGGTACAGGCCACGGAAAGAAAAGACCAGTTAACCAAGAAAACACTTTCGACTATTATTTCAGTACGTTGGTTAATTTATGGTCAAAACGTAATAGTTATTTGACAATGATGGTTTATTTTTTTTTATTACAGAACATTGCGATGCATCTGCAAAAATCAGGTATTGTTTCTTCAGTTCGAAGACCAATTCCTGATGTGACACGTTAGGTATTACGTAGCCACCAGCCCGCCAGAGGGCGAATTCACTGGGATGGTACAAAATGGCCTGTCTAAAAAATTTAAAAGAGAAATCTTGTGCTGTACGAAGAACATTCGGTTGAGGATAACGGTACTAGAGTCTTATTGACGGTACCTTCCTATTTCAGAATTAATATTTGATAAAGTGTTAGTAGAACTTTCAAAGTTTAGTTTGTATACTAGTAATACATTAATCATATATTTGTTTTTAAAATAAAATATACTAAAGTAGATAATGAACTTTCACTTCTTAATTTTATGTGTTAAAATCGACAAATTCAAATAAATATTCTTTCGTTTGGAAAGGGTAAAGTTAGGGGTATGGATGTTTAACGACATCAAAGTTAGAGCATATTGATTTAATAATCATCCCACGCCATACAACCGTAAATAAAATGTTTTGAGTGCGTCGTTAAAAAGAACGTATCCTATCCTTCCTTCCATCTGCTTTTGGATGTCTAACATTCTGTAATTTTGACATGTAATCTTAAAGAGTGGAATCGGGTGGATGTGCAAGGGGAGGGTATTGGAGGTCAAAACCCCTCCTTGTCAAGCCTAAAAACATTGAAATGTATTTTCTGGGCCCATATAAACTTTGCTCAAAACAGTCTATAACCCGCAACCCCACTGAAATCCGTGCACACGCGCCTTGGAAACCACCTACGTTTATAAAACAAATTTCGGCAAGGTATCATTTCTATGTACCATCCCACAGACAGGATATCACATACCATGATATTTTATATACCCTCCAATGGGGATCGATCCTAGACTGACTGCGCATTCCCCCTCCCCTTTTTAGGTCTAAGTAATGAATCAAAATAACATAGTCTTGAAAAATGTTACGGAAATCAAACACAGTACCATCTTCCCCAAGATCGTTATGTAATTAGTAACTCCCCCTTACATGTAACGTGTGTGCCAACAGCTGGCCACTGTCAAAGTTCCAAGGCAAATCCCCCACCCACCGACCCTTGGAAAGGTGTTGTACCATACCACTATGAATATAAATATGTTTTGGATATATGAGACGACCCCTCAATCAAGACAGTTAAATTTGTTTAAAAATTGTGAAATCTCACGTGATCCTTGTTGGCGAATTTCATACTTATAAGCCAGCATAGTGAAACCAATAATAAGTGCGACAACATATATGCACCAACTGTAATGGAATTTTCGGTTCTATATGCTTAAATAATAAAAATAAAAATATAAATCAGATTCATGTTTAGGCTACATTTCTTTGCTGTTCAATAGCCCTTTTATTTATTCACGCATCTTTTTCTCTCTCTTTTTTTATTTATTTATCTTTATTTAACTTTTTTAAATCTCTCTCTGTCTCTTTATCTCCCCAAATCAATAGTCGGGTCAATATATGAAAAATAATGGCTGAACCCCAAACAAATTTATACAAAAGGTTTTTTGGTTTTAATGTTATCCATGGGTCATCAGTTATTGCAGAAAAAAAAATCTCCTAAAATCTGACCCCGGGAACATGGTTAATTTGCATAATTTCAAGATGGCGACCCCCTCAAATTTCTACTACAAACTTTTTACTGGTTCAGTTTAGACCCTATAAATGTATTACCAACAGAGAGAAACATGATACCAAACAAACAAACAAAACAAAAAAGGAAATCAAAATTGTTTTCTGACGTCATAGTTACGTCAAATTGACGTCACGTGACGTCATAGGTGAGATTTGTTCCAAATAATGCTCTAAAACATAAAACAGACCAGTATTTGAGCTATTTCTGAGCATGAACTATGTTATATACAATAGTTTACAATATCCTGAATGATGCAATGACGTCAGGTTTGTGCACAGTTGGTAATCACTGCAGACACAATTAAAAATTAAATTTTGCCACATACCAATGTTAAATTTCACTATCATCACTATCATCATCATCATCATCATCCTGATCCATTGAGATGTGATTGTATGGATTTTCACACGATTCTAGTTGGCATGGTCCACAGGCACTTGTATATGGTAACCCATACCCCCTACAAGTACAGCGTTGCGTAGTGCAGCCTGTAGTGCAGTTGCAGTGCACCACCTTCAACAGATTGTCTAGTGCAGCATTCTTTGTACACATGATTGGCTTGAATTGGTTGTTCTCACATTTCCACCCCCAGTCATTTGCATCAAGTACAGTCTCTTTTCCTAGCCATGTCATAATTTGGAAATAAACACGCAAGGAATGGAATTTCGTGGCAGATGCAGTTGGCGGAAGTCGTTCAGGATTCACAAAGGATGTTGCAGAAACTACTTTCTTTTTCAATACAGAATTCCGCAAAGATGAAAGAGACTCTGAATCTGATAGTTTTCCTCCGAAGTTAAGAGCCATGGCTTGATTCCCACACTTTTGTATAGTGTCACATATTTGACCAGGTGTTACGAAATCAAGTGCACAAGACTCTAAATGTTTATCACCTTTCACAAATTTTTCAAAGAATGTCTTCTTTCCATCCCCGAAAATGCGGGATGTGGTATCACACCCAGTAAATGCATGTATGAAAAGCAGTTGAGAACACAATTGATCACCTAACAGGCATTTTAGAAAATGTATGTTATAAACTCGAAGTTGGTTTCTTGATTTGTTGTCAGAACGAAAGTATAGAGTCTTCCTATCAGGAGTCATGTGGTACAATAGGAGAATCAATAGGTCCGTGTCTTCCCCAATAAGAGTTGTGGTTTGGTATTGTGAAGCGGCAATAGCAGCTTGGACTATCTGGAAGTCAGCATCTCCTTCAGTGTTTATAACATTGCACCCCTTCTCCCTTAACTTGTCACTCATTAGATTGATTAGCTTTTGCTTGTTGTGTCCATTTGACAAGAATTCTTCCTTTTCCCCACTAAACACTGTTTCAGGTGTGACGCTCACTTTCGAGTGATGTTTCTCCTGTCGTCTCAAGTGTGTGTTGTCCTTTATTGATGGTGTTTCAAGATAGCCATCGAATACGACAGTTGCCTTGCCATAATGTCGTACAGTGAAGTCCACATAGGCATCTGCTATTACACCATATGTGTTGCCTTTTGTCCACTGAACATGGTGAATCAGTGAACCACCATCCAGCACATAATTCTCAGTTGTTGGTACTTTGTTGGTAACAGCTTCATCTGACAGGCTACAGGCATAGTCGTCTATTGCTTTGGCAAGCTGTGCTTTATCGGGTTTCCTCAATACGTTGCTTGCCTCAAAAAGCGCTGGTGGAAATGGACTTAGCTCATACTCAAGAACCTCATCCATGGAAATGTGTCCTCCCCTGGATATGACCAATAGCCTCTGGAAAAGTAATGCAGGATCGATAGTTCTCTCAGTGGTAACGTGGACAGCAGATGCGTCCCCTAGTGTCCTTGCTTTGTATTTTCCTTTACATGTGTAAGTAAAAACTGGCTGCCCTATCATTTTCTCAATCATCTGCTTTCCTACTGCTACATAACTATCAACGTTCACATTATCCTGAGCAACAACTCCAGTTACTATATTTCTCAAGGTAGGATCCGTAGAGAATGGGTTATGCAATTCAAGTTTTTCTCTGATTTTGGCCAGGTCCACTTGATCCCTTTTCAGCCTAGCTTCAGTCCCTTCCTTGTGCTGTTCGGTTGTTGTAAATGCACGTTTATTGAAATCCTGCATGGCAACGTTGTATTCAGAGCAGACTGGAGATGACATTGTCCACAGGGTACGTTGCTCCTCGGTCATCCCACTGCCTCGTGTAAGACCTCCAGCACACTTCAACGATCTCATTAATGTCTGTTCTATGACAATGTCACAACCAAGACCAGCCCAGAATTTGTCTGCCCGACGAATTACGTGGTACCCCTCTTGAAATTTCCTGAATACATTTGGATTCCTTGACTCAAGCTCCTTAATGTCTTGTAGGTAAAGATACGCTGACTTTAAATAGTTGAAGTGGCCAGCAGCAGCAAACAGAGGCAGGCATTCACCAACTGCACCAAGATGTCTCTCCCAGGAGCCCATTCGATCTGACATGACAAGCATTCTAGCCAGTTTTACCATGTTCATGTAAGAAACCCATAATTTACTTGTTCTGGATTGCTCAGACAGCTCGAGTTCTCTCTTTTCAGTGGCTTGTTTAAGTTCATTGTAAGTGTCAGATCCATTGATAGTGCATGTATCTGCAGCATGCAAATCTTTACCAAAATATTCGATGCGGCCCCTAACAGTAAAGGCCCAATCATTTGACCATTCATTGCAATGCCCCAGTGTCATGTCCATGTTTACCCTTAATAATCTCCTGGCTGCAAAAGAGGCAATTTTTTCTAGGGTTGTATGGTCCAATGCTTAGTCGAACACTTTTCTTGTTAATCGGTGACATTGATTCTGTACTACCTCGTAAACTCTGTTTTATGTCTTTGTCATTGATCCACTTTTTACGACATGTTTGATGGACTCGTTGTCCTACTCTTGCAACAACTTCGTTTCGACCTCGCTTCCTACTTGATTCATTGATCTTGTCTGTTCCCTTCTAAAAGAGCTTGGAAACATCTTGGCTATCCACGTCATCAAAGTCCCTTTGACAAATAGGGCAGATGTCATCCTCAGGGTCACTTACACTCATGTTAATGACTGAAAGAAACAATTAAATTACCCAGTATTTAGTAATTGTTTCTAATATGGTTAACCACAAACATAAGACCTGAAACTACAAAGTCTTCAGGCAGCATGGTCATCGACAACTCATTAAGCTATAGTCCCACTGGGATCCCGGATAACCCCGGACCATAATCTGAGGTGGTTCAGGGCTTGAACCGTAGCGATGTCGGGGTGGTCCGGGATCATACGGGACGGTCCTGGATAGTCCAGGAAAGTCCGGTGGTCGTCCCGGCAGTTTTAAACATGTTTAAAACTGCCGGGGTGGTCCGTAATGGTCCTGGACGTTCGCCTCATCCTGGGTGATCCGTAGTGCCACCGGGGTTGTCCGGGTTGGTCCGGGGTCATCCGTGATTTTTTTTCGGGGCTATCCGTAGTGATACCGTATTATCGCCGGGGCAGTCCGTGATGTCATCGGGAGCGTCCTGGCTGATCTTGGGTCATCCGGGAGTAATTTATTGACCCCGGATAAACACGGTGACACTACGGTTCATCGCGGTGCTACTACGGATCTAACACAGACCAGCATGGATGATCCAGGGTGATCCGTAGTGACACCAGGGTTGTCCGGGGTCATCCGGGATGATCCGTAGTGACACCGTAATGACACCGGGGTTGTCTGGGGTGGCTGCTGGGATGGTTCGGGGTCCGGTTCTCGGTCGCGATGTTTTGCCAGAAATCCCCAGAATCATCAAAGACCGTGGTCCGGGATGATCCTGGATGATCCGTGGTGGTCCGTACTTGGTGGGACTTGTGCTTTATCTTCACATCATCTCAATATTCTAAGACAGAAATTACTTCACTATCGACACCCCATACATCACCTTTCTAAAGAAATGCGTACACGTGATTCATGACTTAGTTAACCCAGATAAAAAGTTATTAAACAATGTGCATTGCCATAAATAACTCACCTGTTGTTTCTCTGATACTAGTATATGTTACATGTGCACATGGTTATTTGTGGGTACTTCAAAGTGGGTAAAATTTAGCAAATATCTTATAATTAGCTTCTTTTTTTTAACTTGAAATTGCAAATGGCAGCTATGACGTCACGTGACGTCTATTTGACGTAACTATGACGTCACAAAACAATTTTGATTTCTTTTTTTGGTTTGTTTGGTATCATGTTTCTATCTGTTGGTAATACATTTATAGGGTCTAAACTGAACCAGTAAAACGTTTGTAGTAGATTGAAATTTGAGGGGGTTGCCATCTTGAAATTATGCAAATTAACCATGTTCCCGGGGTCAGATTTTGGGAGACTTTTTTTCTGCAATAACTGATGACCCATGGATAACATTAAAACCAAAAAACCTTTTGTATAAATTTGTTTGGGGTCAAACCGTATATTGACCCGACTACAAGTTGTATTAAAAAACACAACAAAAACAATTTCCAAAATATTTTTTTTTCTTTATTGAGGTCCATCCACGAAATTATGTACCGAAGAAAATGTCATTTGGCAAAACCACTAATACAGGTGTACACAAGCTATGTGACATGAAGTGTTTTACCCTGATAACTTTAGTTGGAAAGCAATACAATATAGATAAGACTAAAAACTAGCACTTTTAACAACATACCAATTACATAGACATACAATTCTTCTAAGATCCATACTGAAGCAAACTTGGTTTTTTAAAAATATCTTCATTTTTTATTATAATACTTACAATACAATAATAATAACAACAAAACCCCACCCAATTCTAAAACATATTCCTCCTCAAGTTTCCAGTCTAGTTAATTGTCATCATAATTATCTCCCCTACCAGTCTGCATGTTGATGTATACCAGTAGTAGGTAAACTTTTAACAAAATAGTTGTTGCATTTAATGTTGAATTTGGCAAATACATGTTATTACCAATTAGCCAAAAAGCTCATTTGAAAACGGAGTTGTGTTTAGTTAATTAAAAAACCCAAATTGTTTAGCTAAATGTCACTTGAATTGGACAACTGATTCACCAAATTTTTATTAATTTTTGGTATTCATCTTAAACTCACTTTTGCTTAAACATTAATTTGCCATCACTTAATAATCCTGTCTAGGGCCTTCATGTACTCTAGTTCTGTCAGCCCAACTAAAGTTATCAACAACACTTGCATCCTAATGGAAGAACACACTACGTTGCGACTCCCAGTGTTATCCACTTGAAATTTGCAATACAGAACTAAAAACACAATAATCACATCACCTACACATTTACTTTTCAAAAGCTATGAACTTGTACAACACGGTCAGTTGTTACTTGAAACAAAATAACATAAATGGGTTTTTATTAATCAGTATGGAACAAAATCTTTAACATGATACAAACAGTACATGGATTGTGGCACAACTCTGTGGCTAAAATGCTTACTGATAATTTAATCTAGAGGAACCGAGTTCAACTCGACGACAATGAAATGCTTTGAACAATGAATTTGTTTTACAAGACACACCAGTAACTAATGCTAGGCACGGACTACCAACTACCAGCACAAAGTTGACCAACTTTTTGCTGTCACTACTACTATGACGATTCAGTTGCTAGTCTGATTGCTCTTACAACTTGATTCTCGTTGTATAACCCATTAGCTGTTGATCAGAGTGCACACTTACTAAGTTGGGAGTTGGAGAAATTACAACTCAACAGTCAAGTTGGCCAACTTCGTTTAACAGTTGACAGTGTGAGCCTAGCATACCACAAGTTCAGAATCGGTTTTCAACAGATGTGAGCCATGACTATATCCTGGAACGGTTTAGGCAAGCTGTAAATAGCTCTCCTTGCAGTAACCCTTGCATATAGCTGCATTATATATATATCATTGCAGCGAGCTGGTTTCAATTTTGGTTTAGCTTCATCACGTGCAGACCAATTTCAATGTAAATGAGCCCTAAGAGAAGAGGTGCATGTAAATTACTGTTCATATATTTGAACTGTAGTCAGTGGTAATCTAAAATTGGGAAACTAATGTTATTACTAATTAGATGGCTTTTCCCCAATGTAAAATGTTTGTTTTGTTTTAACGATACCACAAGTGCACACTGATTAATGGGTGTCAAACATTTATTAATTCTGACATACTAACTTGCCTATAAATAACACCACACACATAAGTATGTGTGGGTGGGTGGGAGGATCCCAACTGTACAATCCACTGATGCAATATGATGGTTTCAAACTGTTCTAACAGTAAATAACAATACATTTAAAAAAAGAAAGGAAAAAGAATCAGGATCTGTTTGTTATTTCAGTGTTTGAGATTGGAGGCAGAATATGTTTCATGGTAATGAATAAAGCTGTAGAATGGGCGAGGGTGAGGATAGGGGTGGGAATCAGTTGGCATTAAAATATTTCAATAGCCAAGTGTTACAGAAATAAATTGGTGAAATTGTCTTCTACATCCAAAGTTATGTTTTAACAGTGCTTCATTTATGATTTAGCAGTTGAATTTAAAGTGACAGACCCCAGTTTTAAAACACTGCGACGTAATGTTCACCATTAAAGTGACAGACCCCAGTTTTAAATCACTACGACGTAATGTTCACCATTAAAGTGACAGACCCCAGTTTTAAAACACTGCGATGTAATGTTCACTATTAAAGTGACAGACCCCAGTTTTAAAACACTACGACGTAATGTTCACTATTAAAGTGACAGACCCCAGTTTTAAAACACTACGATGTAATGTTCACTATTTTTTGATCATTTAAATTAAAAGTACTAATATTTTATTGTTTAGAATATTAATTTTCTTCCATATGAAGCAATTCTGGTCATCCAGAGTTTTGTAATACCCCAAAATATATTTTTATAATTCTAAAAATGCACGTTCGTCTGAGAAATAATGGTTATCGAGATGAACTCTATAGTTATTTTTGACGTTATTTCTCGTTTAAACATCACAGGCTTTAGTTTATCTATGGTATAATGTTATTCAACTGCGTTGCAGGACTATAGATTAACTAAAGTTAGTGTCCATTTTCATGGACTAAAACTAGGGTCTGTGCCTTTAAATCTATGGGCTTAATTTTATTTAAAAAAAAAAATAATAATAATAATAATAATAATTACCTACCGGTACATTGTATTTTGTTGTTTTATTAAAGAAAAGTATCTTTATTGAAATGTTAGGAGGAAATTTTATTTTAACTATGAAGAAAAAATAAAACATTTCAGAGACTTTTCATTGTAGCTTTGTTCCCTCTCTAATTACATTTCTGCTCTTTCCACGATCCCCAAACAAGGCCCTATTTTAAACAAACCCATTATCCCCAACACTAAATTACAGCTCCAGTTGTCTTGTGACTAATCTACAGAACCGTCAGGCCATTCCACATTGGTCTTGAGCACAAATTTATACATGAAAAATATTTATCTCACAAACATACACAACATGCAGAGAGAATGAAAAACATTTGAATCGACATTTGAGCTACAGATAAATATCACCAGTCACTGGTAGTATTGATCAGTAAAATAACAGGAAAATAAAACAGCTACAGCCCACCCATTATTTAAATATAAACATTGGAAACTAGGAAAATAAAACAGCTACAGCCCACCCATCATTATAGAGGTTCAGATATAAACACAGTGAAATAAAACAGCTACAGCCCACCCATCATTATTGAGGTTCAGATATAGATACAGGGAAATAAAACAGCTACAGCCCACCCATCAGTATTGAGGTTCAAATATAGATACAGGGAAATAAAACAGCTACAGCCCAGTAAGATTTTAACTCCTAGTTTTAACTGAAGAAGATGGAAACACCTAAATTTGTTGTATAAGACTGCTTTGTAGTCAATAAGAAAATGCAGTCTACAAGCATCTAGGAATTAATGATAGAACATTGTGTAAAGCTGGTAAATTGTTATTGTTAACAATGTTATACAGTTTACAAAACTATCAACTATCAGAGACCAGTTAGCAACAAAGACAAAACTCATTGTATTTTATATGGACTGTTGTATACACCACAAAACAATACAGCGTCTGTGGTTGGGATGTATTACATGTACTAACTTAGTCTTAAGACGATGAACACTTCTTTATTTTCGCATGAAAAGAACACAATACACAACATTCAATACAGTAATGTAATTTTAGCAAACCACCAGGAAAATTCGCAATATGAATATATTTTTAACTATAAACTTCAAGACTGGGGAAATATGTTAACATTCTTTTTCCTCGAATAAAATAAATACTAATACATAGCTGCATGTGGACTGTCATACATTTTATCAAGACAGTGTTTCAGATATGCTAATTCATGTGTGAAATGGAATTTTGATTGCTTACAAAAGCAATATTTCAAAGATGCACTCAAATGGAAAATGTACAATGATTCAGTAAAGGTGCTTCCACAATTTTTTTTTTTCAATTTATGCTTTGAAATAGAAGTATAACTAAATACTCACAATAAATAAAAACAAATAATTATTTATTTGTAGAAAAACATGGGAAGGTTTTCAGTGAACACCAAGCGGAATTCAACATTCCATTGGTAGGGAACACTTCGAACGCTATACCAGACATCATGGTGAAACTCGTCCATCTCTGACGACCCTATCCAGTGAACACGTCCGATTCTGTGGAGTTCAGTGGATTTGTTAGGTGTAGGACTGAACTGTACTTGTACTGTATGCAACAGAATATAACACATGCCAGTCTTGATGTTCCTGGATTATTTATGCAAAGATTAGTGTGTGTGGGATCAATTAAGAGGTTAGTTATAAATACAAATAACTGTGAAAATAGTGAAACATGGCACTTGTAACTATGATGTAGCACTTGTAATACTGGCCCAAAAACATGTAAAATACACATCAACAGTACAGGCACCAACCCCAGTGACATTAGTGGCCACGTGATTATAAAAACTTTTACAATCCTGATTCAATCTCTAATGACGTCATACGTATACAATTTGTATGGCATTGCCATGACTCTCAAGTCTAAGATTCTTAAGTTTTCTAAGCACCAGGTCAGACACACATCAGTAACTTGGGTCAGTGACTTTAAGCAGACAGTTAGAAACATGGCACTGGACATAACACAATCATCAAATGGATTTCTTACATAGTGCAGCTTTTTAAAAACATAAATAGAACGTTAAAAAAACTATTCTTTAAAACATTAATGTAATAATTCAGGATCTCGCAGTAGTTGACCTATAGGTGTGAAGATTACCAGTCTTCAAAGATTAAACTTTGGCACTGCTGGTTGACCGAATGATGTAACCTTAGGGAAGTGTGAACAGCTACAAACCTGTAACTATTGGTCCTAGTTACAACTACATGTATTTCCATGTGTCTTTTTTTTTGTGTCCCTTTTCTAGGGCTTCTAGATTATGATACCCCCACTCCCATGGCTAGTGATATTCAATGTTAGGCTAGCAAATAACTACTATTGACATGCCTGACAGCTAGTGAAAAACCAAATTATCAAATGTTGCAGTTAGTGTATTTTGTAAATATGAATATCCTGATCCAACCCCAACCTCCAGTGTTAGTGTTTTTAAGCTCCATCTCCCTCTTTAGGTGACATATCTAATTATTACAATAATTTAGTAAAATTGTATTGACTAAAATAAAGTAGGGCTAGTGAATATTTAATCGTGGCTAGAAATATTTTAGATCACTGAATTGTGGATTAAACAAAAATTCTAGAAACCCTGCATCATCATCAATATGGGCAAGAAGTCTAAACTGATCAATGCTCTTACAGTGTCCTTTAAAAATGACCGTCTCAATATGCATTTATGGATGGCTATGCATATGGTATATGTAGTGTGGGTACATGGAAATGATCAATATAGACAAGGATTTGTTGATTCACGCAATACGAACATAAACAACATACATAAGGAAATGTAGCTCAACCCTGGCCAATTATCAAACTATTGTGATTCTCACTATCCTCTGAATCATGAGGTAGATTCTGCCCTACAGATACAAATCACATTATCCACACAATCATTCATGGTGTCACAAGCAGCATCAGAAGAAAGGAGCAACTGGGAAACTCACTTGCACCAACAGGCATCGGCAAAAAAACATTCAGGATTCCCTACGAGTTCAAACCAATCATTTCAAACTAGGCGGGGTTTCTTTTAAGATGGCATAAAAAATAAATTTATACATACAAGATAACTGAATGACTACAAACATTTAGGATGATCAAGTACTTTGTTCTGTTTTTGTAGCCTATTTAAAAAACAGGCTATATTAGCTGAAAACATGTTACTCAAGGATTGTCCATTATTTCTTTTTTGTTCACTGGGGTACTGGGGAAAAAAAAAAAATCATCTGAAAAGTGTGTAAATCGACGAAGTAATCAGATACGACATTCCCCGACGATGTAATTTTACATTCATCGAGAATTGAAGAAACTTGTTGCTATGTCCGGACCAATGGGATGACGTTATATTGTAATGAATGTAACAGAAATGTAATTATAATGGTTACAAAGTGAGGGCAGTCAATTTGTTTTTGCCACACTATTCACTTTAATGGTAGTGAATAAGGATGCACACCTATAGAACATCCAAGGCCAAATTTACAAATTCTTGTTTTGTCTTACATGTATATAACTTGTTTCTTTGCAATACTTAAAATACTGCATTTAAAAAAGTACGAGACTTGTGACATTAGTAAAATACTGAAACCTTTGTCTAGCTGCTGGCTGGCTGGCTGGATGCTACTTTATTAAAGCTAAGAGTCTTAGACACTTATTCAGACCTGGCCAGGTTGAACAAAACAAACCTTTTGCTTTCAAGAAAAGCCTCAATGTTGTACATTACTACTTGTACTTCAAAACAGTTCTTAATAATATAATTTTTTGCTATTACATGTATGCTCTGTAACATATACAAACAATATAACGGTACAAACTGAAAACATTTCCTAATGATATATTCTTAAGACACAAATATTCAGTATAATATAATACCAAACTGGTATGTTTATGCAGGATTTCGAAATCTGACGGGGTTGTTTCTGTTACGGAAAATGATTATCTTCAACAGTAAAAAATAATATTTTTGTGCACCCAATATGTTTATTTGTATACCTATGTGGAAGACTATAGTTTAAACAGAAACTGACTTTGGCTTTGGACACAGTATCAAATACCTTTAAATAATGTTACTTCACAGCTAGTTTTTAAATGATATGCACATTTAGTAATAGTAATACATGTAGTATAAAAATTGGTTTTAATTTTGTTTTTCTTTCTTTCCAAGACCTTTAAATATATTAATAATCGTCAAGCAAAGGACCAATGACAATGTTTTACATTGAAAGTTTTCCAGAATTTTGATGTACAAGTTTCATGAATGAATTTATTATTGTGGCTCCATTTTATTACTTAAATATTTTAACAGTATTCCAGATATATCCAAATTACTCATTTCAGAAATGAGAATATAAATCATACTTTTTCAACTATGTTTGTCTCGTATCTTGTATATTGCTATTAAAAGTGAGCACATGCTTATCAACATAAAGCATATACACCACACCTTTTCCAGAAAAAAACAACCCAACACCAGTTTGATCAATAAATAAATGTTTGTTGGAGGCATTATTGCAAAGGTAAATGTCCAAACGTGTGGTACTAATTGTACAGAATATGAACAATATTAGTCTTTTAAAAGTTTACCAGTGAACAGTAGAACAAGGCCTGTTGATAAACACAGTAGAGAAGATTCATCTAGTTTATAATGGTGGTGTAGGGATCACAGCAATCACATTATAACCACCAATGTATGGAAGAAAACAGCTGGACAAAGGAGGACCTTAGTTTTAAGAAACGGGGTGCACAATTTCAAAGCCATCTTAGCACTTCAAAATCGTAAAATAATCGTAAACCTATGATGCATGTGCTGTAACGACATCACAGTCTATGATGGTTTTATGAATTGGTAGCGCTATGATTGCTTCAAAAATATAGGCACTGGCTTTGGATTTGCAATACGCTTTCTCGAAAGGTGATAATTAAATAATGCATACAGGAGAATCCATTGTGAAAACAAAATGCAGACATGGAAAAGCATTTCTGCAGACAATCCTATAAATGGAAAACAGGCCTGAACTACTGTATTATATAGGACACACGAGGAAGCACACAGAGTACATGCTGGTGAAGATGCTAGCATTGTGAACAAAGCACAATAAAACAATCGTTTAGACACAATGTATTTTATTTTATGCATGTTACTTCATATTTAATTTCTTCCTTGTAACAAACTGCCAACTGAAGATGCTTAACATTGACAATTAAACACCACAAATTATTTTAGGTCCATAAATATTTAACAGTAGCAACACTAAATACACATTTCCTAAATGTATAATGACAGAAGTGACTTTTCAATACTTCATAAAAGCTGTTTACCCTGTCCTAACATATTCACAAGAAAGTTACATTCATCAAGTATGTGTTATTTGCCATGTCGGGTAGCATCCAGCTAATGTGTTGCTATGAAACCAAATTCAATTGATACTGAAAAACAAATTAATTCCAAAAATGTCTGAATTTACGTTCAGATACATGTTATAAAAGTACTGTATGCTGTCATCTGTCAAGTCAACATCATGTCAAAGTTTTGCAACAGAAAAACACTAATGCAAATTTCATAACAGAAAAACACTGCTACCAATTTCATAATAGAAAAACACTGCTATAAATTTAAACAGGTTAAATACTGTATACTATGCCCTATTTACGTGTTCACCTAACCAACAGAGTTGTCAGGAATTCAAACAGTTATTCACATTGACAACCAGACACGAAACAATCACTGAAACAGTGCATTTTAACAGGGTCAGAAACATCTCTGGATAATTGTCATTTTCAAACCTGAAGAAATGCCCACATTCAAAATGGAAGTGTGTGTTACTGTCATAGAGAAAATGCTTGTTTTAATGTTTCGTATGTGAGAAAAGTGGCCACAATAGTTAACTTTTCCATAAAACTGAAAACAGACATGCATTGGGCTCTGTTAAAACAAGTACAACTCCTATTCATCCCAGGGCTAAGTTGATCAGTGGGTGCGAGTACCAATCAATTACTAGCCTCAACTCTATTCAGTGTTACATGCTTCAATGAATATTCATTTTCTAAAAATATTATCATCATTATTATAGATATTGGGGATTTTTGTTTTAGGAATCCACCAGAATGGTAAAACTGATGTAATTTTTATATTTTTGTTTTGCAGAATACACCAGAATGGTAAAACTGATGTAATTTAGTTATTTTTGTTTTGAGGAATACACCAGAATGGTAAAAATTGTAA
>JAECMU010168564.1:5852-16287 GCA_016106625.1 Dracogyra subfuscus
GAGGTGTGTGCCCAAGACAGGCGTGTGCTATAACAGCTTGCTCTGAATGTGCACGTTAAACAATATTGGAAATGAAAAAAAAAAAGATTAACAGGTTGACGCCTAATTCACTAAACCTTTACAACTCTGTGATCTATATGTCTAGAGGACATTTATTTATTAATCATTGGCTATTGGATGTCAAAAATGTTAATTTGGACACATAGACTTAGGATCTTTTATATGCACCATCCTACAAACAGAACAAAAAAAGAAATGTTTTATTTAACGATGCACTCAATACATTTTATTTTTTATAGTTATATGGTGTTAGACATATAGTGAAGGATCACACAGATATTGAGGGAGGAAACCTTGTATATGTGGGTTGTTGGTTTGTTTTTGTGTTGCTTTTTGTTTTTTTTGTTATCAGTTTTTGAAGCACCTGTCCCCAGTAAATTCTACCTGTCCCGGACAGGCGGATAATCCTTACTGTCAAGCCCTGCAGAGAGATAAATAGGCTAATAGGCCCACTGATGGGGATCAATCCCAAATCAACCGCACATCAAGTGAGTGCTTTACCACTGGTCTATGTCCCGCCCTACAGTGCTTACCACAGCCTTTAATATACCAGTCATGGTGCACTGGCTGAAAAAAGAAATGGCTGACAATGGTTCCACCGATGGGGGTCAAGCCTAGACTGACTGCATATCAGGTGAGCTACAATTGGGCTAAATCTCACCCTCTCTCATAGTGGAATGCAAAACGACTTGCAAAGGCCATGCGATATTGTTCAAAAGAGTTTAAGAAAGCTTTGTGAATTAGGCACCGGAAAGGATTCTTCTGTTGAAATTGATACATGAAATGTCTTTTAAAAGTTTTTCTGTTAAATATTTGGATTTTTTAAAAAAATTTTGAGCACTGTATGCTTAGTGTAGAAAGGATTAAGCTGAAAAGAGTACTGTGTAAATTTGCTAAAAATAATTAACTTGTATCTGTGCAGTCTATTGATTATTTTCCACAAGTTTACCTACTGCTCTGTAGGTTGCATAGTACCAAAGATGAGAGTGCTGTGTCAAAGTTTGACACGCACCATCAACAATTTATGGAGTAAAAAAAGCTGTGGGTGTGATTGTAGTTTTATATGAAATTGATTATTTGTGCAAATACCATTATCTACTGACAATAAATAAATACACTTTTATTTGTTATACAATTGTTATGAAGTATATACCAGAGGTTGAAACTAATGCAGGGTACCCCCAAAAATGGAACTATTAAAAACATTAATTAAATCTCTTAAACGTTGCTTATATTATTATTATTAGGTTTACTATTAAACATTAACATTATCAGAAATAGGAATTGTTTTGGTCTATTAGAACCTGTATATTCGAATATATACTATATGAAACATGTTTTAGCTGTTACACAGTTTTTTTGCAATCTTTATTTTACATGCTGTGACAACTGTCACAAGCCAGGTGGAAAATATAGATTTATCAGTGCATGTATATAGCAATCAAACAATGCATGTGATTTAGCTGGAGGTAAAATGTGGGGATATCATTTGTAGCTGGAGGTCAAATACATGTAGTCAAACCTGCTCTAATGGCTATTTGTATTAAATGTTTATTCTCCCAAATCATCTACCAGTGATATAGCATACACTGACCTGTATTAAGCAGCCGCTTTGGATTCTCCCTTTATAAAAATTAGGTCAAATAAAAAAATGTGTGTGGCTCTGGTAAATATTTTTGGGAGGTAGGTAGTTAAGATATAAAAATTATTACTAAAAACTGTCAACCTGTCTTGGCAAAGAGCAATAAAGTAAGATTTCAAACAAATGTTGCATCGTCTCACTGTTTTTAAGATCAGCAGGTGACAAAAATGTTTAGGGTCACGGAAATAATTAGGGTCAGTTAGGTAACCCAGGGCTTTAGATCTCACTAATTTGAGCACAACAGGAAGGCTGGTTTAGTTAGAACTGACACTGTCATTAACAGCTATTGGGGAGTTGTCAGTATTCAGAAATGCATTTCAAGTTATATTAATATAATTAAACTTAACATTTCAGTGGTTTTGATGCAAAATATTTTGAGGTTACCGTGTTTGTACTTAATTTGGGTGTGATTATTTTGGGCATATGTATTTTGGGCACAACAATTGATGCAGTCTAAAGCCCTATTAACCGGAACTACATATATAGGAAATAACTGTTTACTGTCTTAAGATATCAGCTTTATCCTGCGAAGGTTTGAATGGAGAATGCAGAGAGGCTCTGCCAAATTACATTCGCCATTCGACCTGAGCAGGATAAAGCCGATATCTTAAAACAGTAACCAGTTATTTCTTTTATCCTGCAATCCTACAGGAATATTTGGAAAATCATTATTTATTCCTGTTTTGTGTACGCAAAGCGAGTATTATCTACCTAGCAAGACTTTTACTGTATGATGTCATTATATAAATATATATATACAAGTTTCGTATTGTTATCGCAAAACTAAAAGTTATTTGTATTTACTGCACTTCAACAAATGATTTAACGAATATGTTTATTGAAATTCTACTCTAAAATACTTTAGTCGATTCGGGATTATGCCATGTGACCTATATTTTTGGTCATTGTCCAAAAATATAGAAATTTATCTAGTCATCATATCTTGCCAATGTATACAGTGATTTCAGAATAAATGTTTTTATTTGGCCTCATTATGTTTTATCAGTCATATGTGGTAGTGGTAGCTGGATTGGCATTCGGCTCACTGTATTTGCAAACTGAGTGTAATTTTGATATTTTAAATAATTTTTTAACCTACAATCATGTACTGTTGTTGTTAATGGCTCCTAAATAAATATTTTTTCAAAAAGGAAGTGATAAAATAGGATTCAAGCCATCATGCTCAAAATATACTTATGTCCACAAACAAATAACATAATATATTTGGAAACAGTATGTCATTGTTTAATACCAAATCAGGGTTCATACACTTCAAGGAAGTCAAAATTCAAGGGTTTTTCAAGCACTTTCCAGGTCAACTTTATCAAAATTCCAGGACCTTACTAGCGCCGTTTCCGCCATGTTCGCCACACTGAAATTGCGAGTACAAACGATGATCTTGCACTGTTTGTCGGGTCCTTATAATTCACTGCCTGTATCCACAGGTCATTAAACACGCAAGTGCCAACCATCTTTGTGGGTTTACAACAGAATCATTAACTTGGCACGCTCAATGAACTTGCTAAATACCAAGCGGTAAAAAGTGACAATATTTCTTTTCCATTATGGCGACGCTGTCGCTTGGATCTCGTGGCCGTGTGAAACTCGCATCGCAAGATAAAAAACAATAACAACAAACATTCACACGTCAACTGAGCCAGTAAACATCGATTGGCTGGGCGATTGGTATTTGATTGTACCGCAAAAATGAAACAAATAATTTAATTGCATGTTAAATAAAGTAAATAAAGCCTCCATTTTAGGCTTTTATATTTTATTTGACATCAAATTTTAATTTTCAAGGGTTTTCCAGACTGCAAGATGATTTTCAAGGGTATTCAAGCACTGGAATACATTAGTTTATTTTCAAGGGATTTCAAGGGTTTTCCAGCACTATATTTGTTTTCTATACATACACATGTAAAATCTTAATCAATAGTTATTTTATTCAACTAAAAGCATTTGTATTTGGATAAGGAATTTCCCAAAATTGATTTTATTCCCACATGGCAAAACCAGGTAGATAGTCAGCTAAAGGACAACACCCTGTGTTTGTTTAATAAAGTTCTGTATGTGACTTAAAGAAAGAAACCTGTTCTTTCTTTCTGACCGAGTGTACCAGTACAGTAAAACCTGTTTGAACAGCGACCACTTGAAAAAACCCATTGCTCCAAGGCTTCAAATAGGAAGTAAAATATGACCTGCTGCTATTTTATTTTTTATATAGCAGACCCAATAAAACATGACCTGCTAAAACAAAAAATAGTCTTCTGGAAATAATGCATGAGATGAGGAGATGGCTTGGGATGGTGTGTGAAAAATTAGCTACTTGAGATGTATTTTAGAACATTATGGAAGTAAAATATAACAGAATCACAAATTATTATAGCAGACAAGATTTATCTGCAATTTTTGAAGGGGTTTTAACAGGTGAATTTCTATTTCAACATGCAGACATGGACTGGTTTTTTGCAGGCTGGTAGTTTGAGCCCTGTGCTTACTTCATATGTAGCTGGTAATATTTGGGGTAGAAACTATTACTAACACTCTCACCCCATACAAGTACAAATTGTTAGGTAGAGAGCAATTTAAATGTTCTACTGACAAACAATAATTTACTGGTTAGACTTAACAAATGTGATAATAAATTTTAGTGGAAAAGATACTTAAATTAATTACATTTTAATGAATGTCAAATAAAACAAAAAATAATAATTATGGGCTCCTTAAAACAAATTAATTTTCAAATTAATTAACTGGCAAACTGTTATCAATTTTTATATATGACAACTTGGCCAACAACAGCTTAAACCCTATTGTCACCAGCTGTCACCATCAGACACCTGGTGCATAGCCAATATAATGAAATACACCAGACAAACATGCTCAAGTGGTCGTCTATAGCTTATACTCTAAAAGTAAATGTAACTAATACATACAGTATGTGTAGTGCTAAATGACCTGTATTAAGCAGCCAGTTGTATTGAGAGGCACCGGCCTCGGTGGCGTAGCGGTTAAGTCGCCGGAAAAACAGGCTGGTAGGTACTGGGTTCGCAGCCCGGTACCGGCTCCCACCCAGAGCGAGTTTTTAAGGACTCATTGGGTAGGTGTATGGCCGCTACACCCTCTTTTCTCTTTCACTAACAATAACAACTAACTACTAATTTCTATTCTGTCCTGGACAGACAGCTCAGATAGCTGAGGTGTGTGCCCAAGACAGGCGTGCGCTATAACAGCTTGCTCTGAATGTGCACGTTAAAACAATAATGAAAAAAAAATGAAAAAAATTGAGAGGCAAATGTTAGTGTTTCATTAAGCAGCCACTTAACCCAGGTTTATATATATGGTAATTGAAGTATGGTTTACATACTATCACAAGTATTAACTCTGTTCATCAATGATACTAGAACTTGGACAAGGCATGTATTATTTAGTTTAAATTTTTTTTTAACAACAATCCAATGCATAGAGGTATATGTGCATGTGTACTAATACTATGTCCTAGCACACTGTCTCATAAATAGAGGATATACCCTGAGTGTCTTGTGATATCATAATTTATCAGAACATGTTGATAAAACTATAAAATCCGAGAATTGACGAAGATTTTTTATACTTTTATCAATGAGTGCTGATAAATTATGATATCACAATACATTATCATTCAGTTCATTTGTGACAATTGTGAACAATGTGGGTTGAATGTCACTATATTTGGCAGCGGTAGACTTGTTAACTAGCAGAATGACAGTGGCGTGACGTCACTAATGATAGGTTTAGTGATGAAACATACCCAGTGACGTAACAAAAGAAGCCATATCTCCTGGAGATATTGTAAATTATAGTGCCAGCAATATCTCCTACAAAAGCCTTCAGTGGATGTTAACATTATATCTATACATTCACATATACCAGTATGTGCTTGACTAAACGTGAATAACAGCCTTAGGAGATTTTAGAAGTAAGATTTGAAAGTAATGTTATCAAAAGGGCCATTTGTTAATCAAACACACACTACTGTTACCACTACATATCTGCCTACAGCCAATTACATTTTGTAACACAACAGAGTTAGCCTGGAGTGTACCTAGTTCAAAATAACTAAGGAAGCTCTAAATAATCTGGGAACAATAAAATAGGTGGTTTTTTCCAGCAACAGACAGCCCTCACCCCCACCCCCCACCCCATCCCCATGAGTCATTGCCTTGCTAAGAATCAGGTTTAGGATTTTTCATATACAGTTAGAATGAAATATTGATTAGACGACACTGCTGGTGTTATGTTTTATATCTTTGCTCTTAGATCTTATGACATGTAGAACATATAATTAATATATTATATAATATTTTAACAGTTCTAATTCTGATAATAACAAAGAATTTCAGTATGACTCGTGATCTTAATAACTCCTGAATTAAAAAGTTAAAAACTGATAGACAAGTGCATGTTTAATGTTGTGGTTATACATTTTAAAAACATTCATCACATTATATAATTTAATTGTTATATGGGGTCATTCAATAAGTATATATGTTATTCTCTAGAGTAGAAAGGATATCATGGGATGCATAATAAAACAAAGGGATGGATGGCGTTTGACAAACCATATTATATTTACTTGATTATGTGTTACATATTTGTTGCACTGCAGACTGCACTGCAGGGTCTGTAGTATCAACACCAACTTATTCAATAGAACAAGTGCTTCCATAGTTCCACTTGTCCTATTTAACTATTAAAATGAATTTGTCCTACCCAAAGAAAGTCAAGTAATGTTTAAGCAGTTTTTAGTTAGGCAGCTAAACATTTGCTCAATTAAAATGAAACTATCAAATATCACATTACATTCATGAATAAATTATCATTTTGTCAATACTGTGATTTTTATTTTATTTAACTTGTTCAGTTGGACTGAACAATTTATTTGTCCTACACCCAAACCCATTTATTTCAGGCAATGTGACAAGCATGAATATACATGCAGAGCTCTATTGGCATGGTAACAGGAAATTTTGCATGGGCTAAATGAGTTTAAAATAACAACAATACTATTAATACATTCAAAGTTATTGTACTGTATTGTATTCCACTTTTTGTGGAACTCCCTTTTTCGTAGAGGCACTAAAAATTTGAATATCTTGCACAATAACATGTTTTGCATGATTTCCAGAGATTTGTCAAAATAGTCTGAAAATAAATGCTGCATCTTTGTTGCAAAATATGAAGTAAAATATGTTTTAAACAGATAAGATATGGTATAATTGATTAAATACAATCAAACATTTACCAGTTTTCACTACTCTAAAGATAGCCATCAAATAAATAATTGTTTTAATCAAATAAAATGTGGATTGTTCATGTCTACAGTTTTAAATGTGCAATACACTAAAATACCAGGAGAAAGAAAGAGAAACCTCTATCTCCATTACAGTAATTTGCGGGAGGACATTCTGAAATATTTGCAGATTTACCATCATTAAAGGGACACTAAGACATAGTCTTGACTATTAGAGGCGTTATTTGATAACTGAAATCATAGTTTACTTAAATGTTATTGTTTAAAGTATCCATTTCCATACATTCAAAGTGTTTTTGATCATCCTGATGTTTTTTAATGTCACAAAATGCATTTCTCATATTTTAAAAAGGCACGTGCCTCTGAGAAGTAACAGTTATACAGTTATGTAGTCGAGTTTTATTCTATTTTAGAGGGTATTTCACCATGTCAAAGACTCATGTTTCACTCAATTGTAACTTTATCAAAATGTGTTACAGGTTTGTAAATTAAACTAAACTTAATGTTAATTTTCATGACCTGAAACTAGGGTATGTCCCTTTAACAAAATGGTTTGTGTAAATAGAGAAAAAAGAATATGTCAGGAATTTATTACTTAATATCAGTGCATAGGCTTAGCTTCACAAAAAGTTATATTTTAGGATATATAACCTGGGAATGTTTTGTTTTAAATGTTGATCAGTGATAGTTCTAGTCAATTGAAAACTGATTAGCAACTACTGTTTAATGTTTTAAAATTGTGCTAGCAAATCATAACAAAATACTGAACAAAATGTCACCTGATAATAATTTAATAATAACAACTAAAAAACCAATTCTGTTCATATTTTACCAGCAAGGGATATGTCATCAATGTTCACATAAGCAAACACTATCTTTTCTGGAAAGTGCATTTAGCATGTTCACCAAATCTGCAGTTTTCAATATGCCAGAGATGCACTATTAAATTTGTTAGGACTAAGGTTATAGTCTTCGCCATGAAAAGCGAGGATTGCTCACGCTCGCCTCCGCACACGCCTCAAATGTTTAAGACGAGCGGTGTATCAATCGCCTTAAATTTTAGCTATGATTTTTTAAAATTAAATTGAAGTTAGAAAAACATACTCGCAAGTAATTACTCACCTGAACTATGTATGAAAATCAGACTGTGAACAAAGGTCTCAGAAATGTACGCGCAATAGCGATCGATAACGTAACGTTATATAGTAATACATGGCCCAATTGCACAAACATATTTAATAAGGAGAGCGATTGCTCGCCTGGCTTAATTAAGGAGAGTGATCTACAGCTCGCCTTGATTTTACTCATGGCGAAGACTGAGGTTAGGTATCTCCAGCCATTCAAATTGTGGATATGGCAGTCATCTAAATCAGCCATTCCTATGCATATAGTAGGTAGTCATTTTTCATTATTTTAATGGCTGTGAATATCAATTTGGCACAAATTAGTGCCATACCCCTAGGTTATCGATTATTGTTTGAACCAAAATGCTAACAACTATCACAAATTGCTCTCCTACCTTTATTTTTCGTTAGATTTTACTCACATTTTGTCCGGACAGAAATCTAGGAACAATTGCAATGATACAGATTCCACATACTAGATAATAACCATGTGACCAATATCAACTTTGCTGAGACTGCATAGAGCAAAGAGCATGTAATGTTGTGCCAGCTGCCATTTTGACTTTTTATGGAATATTCTGAGCTATCTCCAAGAGGGGTGAAAGGATATGACTTAATCTAGCAACATCATAACATGTTATCATATAAAAGCAACCGTGATGATGTCATATTAAATTTTTAAATTATTTTTTGTTTGTTTAAATATACCACTAAAGATCATTGATTTTATATTAATTATGACACATACTTTGAACAGTAACTTTGAAGGCTTTCACTCCTCTTGAAGAATATTCCATAAAAAAAGCAAAATGGCAGACAGCTGACAACTGCATGTATTTTTCCCTATACTATTTCCGCAAAGTTGATACTGGTGACATTGTTACAGTTTATGTGGAAGCTGTGTTACTGTAATAATTTTTTCACAACTTGTGTGTGGACAAAATTTGGGGGAAATGTAACGGTAATTAAAGGTAGGAGCTAGAGTAATGTTTTGTGGTTAACAATTTGGTTTGGACTTTTGTGGAAACAGCTGCAGTACATACTACATGTAGCCAGTGTTTTGTAATTATCAAGGATTATAAACAAATTGACAAATTTGGCATTTCCTTACCGGAATTTCATGCTGATCCTTTCTGTCTGGTGAACGCGGTAGTTTGAGTTCTCTGCCAGTCTCTACATATTCTTCTTTTGGTCCACTTTTAAACAAAAATTTCAACGTTAATGGTCCAACAATGACAAGAAACGCTGCAAAAAGTAAATATTTTATAATTGTCACAGTATTTCGTCTCATTGTCAGTTAGCATAAGTAGTAATCCGTGAGAAAACAAAAAACAGTCGTCTGTAGCAGACGATCAAGTCTAGCGGACTTAAAAGTTGGTGAACTGTCAGTTGTCTATCAAAGTCATACGGCTAAAATATGCCACTGTTTTGGATTACTAATGTTATTTACAATATAATTACACACACTACGTTATTTACACATTAAAGTAATTAAAATATCACAAGTTACAGTCTGTTTAGTGAAGTTAACAAGTTGTTACAATCATCCAAGCACACACTCATCAACACACGATTCCATAGTGGATTGGCTATTGGTAGTTTCCTCCGTATATGTCCCAAGCATGCGTCAAAATCGAACACGTTAAAAACGAGAGCCTTTCACTAGATATACCTAGTCATTCGCAGAATTTGCAATAATTACTTCTCCTTTTTGTCGTATATTGACAAATTCAGCAAAAATGAAGATTTATTTTCTAACTTTCATAAAATAATATCAGCCGACAGACATACGTAGACAACACTGATTATAATTTGCTATCGATCCATCCTGATTCAAGAAAAACAAATGCCATTTGGTTACACAACAAACACGACGTTTTTATATACTCGCACACGCACAGTAGAAAGGTTGTGAATTCAGATTTAGTACAGGCAATTCTAATCTAAAGATAACGCAGTTCATGCACGCACACGCACACACACACACACACACATGCACACACGCACACATACATATACATACACGTACACACACATACACACAAACATACATATATACACACACACACACACACACACACACACACACATATACACACCCACATATATACACACACACAAACACACACATACACATGCACACACACATAGACACACACACACACATACACACACACTCATAGACACACACACATACACACCGACATAGATCCAATATATAGGTATTCCTACCTACTTACGTATCTGCATACACACACACACACGCGCACGCGCACACAAAAACCTACATGGATTCAATATATAGGATATAGG
>JAECMU010168575.1:0-10993 GCA_016106625.1 Dracogyra subfuscus
TGGACATCAACATTAAACTAAACTCATGCTTGTGTTTTGTTTTCAGCCATCAGAAAAAGCCAAGTATGACCATGTGTTTGAAACTCTACAACCAGTCAATGGTCTTCTTTCTGGAGACAAAGTCAAACCGGTTTGTATTTTTTTATATATATTTCTTTTATTTATAACGTACTGTGTTTTCTTTGTAATTAATGTTTTACTTTTTTTATTGACATAGCTATATAAATTATAATTAATATCTACAGATATCAGATGCAAAAAAAGTTTTTGGAAATTATGTGGCATAGCACATAAATATGTTTGTGTTAAATGTGTTGTTTAAATGCCACTGTTCTAATAAGCTTATTAATTAATGCATTATCAAAATGCTTGTAGCATACTGTTCATAATAATGCAGTTTATTGAGGAATCTCCAAAATTACATTTTATAATACCCTTTAAATGAAAGGACAAAATTTGTTTGAAACTGTTATGTCGAGATTACACAGATATTTTGTATGAACAAATTGTTATGTGTTTAAATATATTGTAATATGGTGTTGCTATGTTTTATGCTTAGGTATTGCTCAATTCAAAATTGCCAACAGATGTGCTTGGCAAGATCTGGGATCTAAGTGATATCAATAAAGATGGCTATTTGGATAAAGATGAATTTGCTGTGGTAGGTAAATAGAGAAAATTACAAATCTTTATTAAAATGACAACATGGCTGACAACAAATATTGGGTTGTTTTGCTATCGAAAATTTTTCCTGATAATAGTGTCGGATATTAAAATTTGCCAACCAAATCATGACCATTGTATATTCAACATTATTTCCAACTTTCATTGTATATTGTTTATTTCTTGTGTGTATTAAAACTAAAATGTTTTCCAGAAGATATTTTGGGAATTTTATTAACAAGCAATAGTTACATAATAATTGACGGTTGGTAATTGGCTGAAAATTGATTAGCAACTATTATTTTAACATTTTAGAATTATGTAGTGATCCATGAAACCTGCAGTGAATCATGATGTGATACCGTACATACTTTTCAGAATATTTCCTCATTAACCAGTGTCACTGAAAGAGTTATGTTAAGTTTTGACAATTTCTAAGACAATTTTTAAAACCTGTAAACCAATGTCCTTGCAAACTGGAATTAAAAATGAATTACAACAAACTCTGAAAACGCCATTAGTTATTTTTGTTTTTATTTCAGACAATGCACCTTGTATATAGAATTCGAGAAAATGATCCTGTGCCAAATGTATTACCTCTTAAAATGATTCCCCCTTCCAAGCGGCCAAAAGCTCCAGCGGCTGGTGGCATACCTGGGACAGTGGCCGGAGCGCCGATATTACCTGGTGCGGTCCCTGTCCTCCCTGCATTTCCAGCAACAGTCCCCGGCCTGTCTGGAGTGGCAGGTCTTGATACCAGTGGTACATTACCACCGCCCACTAGCAAGCCAGAGGTAAGTGCAGGGCTTTAGATTACACGAAAGCCAACATGATAAATGCTGCACCCCTGTCTATACCGGACACTGAAAAAGAAAAATCTTGTCAAAACTGACCATGTCTCATGGTCCCGAATGTTTGCAACCCTAAAATGTGTCCCACCAGAACTTGTCAAAAATGGACAAATATTATTTCCCCAATGGGATTTGGTTTTGACATGTTTTCCAGTATATCCAAGATAAACGTACAAATTAAGTAGAAAAGTGCATATGTCAAAACTACTGAAATGCAATGCTTGAATTAGATTTGAATTACTAGAAGTGTATTTCTGAATATCTAAACACTCAGCAGTTGTTATTAACATATTGTGCTAAGACAGACCTCACTGTACTCGGAATATACAGAAACCTGTTGGGGCCCAGATTTGAGAGCTCGAAATCCCTGAACCCTGTTCCATGAAGTGACCTTAGCGCTAATTGTGTAATTACTGTATGCACTTACAGTGATCTTAGTGCTACAGACACATTGTGGAACGTGGCCCTGAAGTGTACACATTAGGGAACAGTGTGTTTTTTAATTTTGATTAGCCACAGTTGGTAATCGGTTAAAAATTGAGTATCAAATACTATTTAACATTTTGTAATGTGTAGTAATCTAAGGAATTACTACTCGATACTGAATAAAATGTTTTGTGACATGTTTTTAATATTTAAATTAATCAGGTTTAGTTTTTTTTAGTTTTACTTTTTACTTTATATATGTTTAATGTTTGTTTAATATTTAAAAATTCATGTTCAACAATGAAATCAAATAAAGATCTGTATTTTGATCTTGCAGGGGTCTGCTTTGCCGTGGGTGGTGACAGCGGCTGAAAAAGCCAACTCTGACGCGATGTTTCTAAGACTGGATACGGATATGGACGGCCTTGTTAGTGGGGCAGAAGTGAGAAATGTCTTCGTACAAAGCGGTTTACCCAATCCACTTTTAGCACATATCTGGTATGTGCTACATTTTCATATGTATATAGTGCCACTAATGTTAATCAAACTTAAGATTATTTTAACATGCCCCTATACCACTAAGGTTTCAGGCATCAAACTGACTTTTTCTTTCTTTTTTATTACATCATTTTAGCATGTTGTTTAAATATATATTAGAAAGTAATGGTAAGTATGTATTATGTATGTGTTTTTGTGTGTTCATATTATTATTTGTTCAGGCAGGATACATCTTCTGTGGTGTAAATGTGATATGAAAAACTGCCAGGGTATTCTTTTGATACTTTTATTTTGGATAAGAGTAGCTTTTTGATGAAGAAATATCTTGATGCATCCATCATTGGGCTATTTCTAATAGAGTAGCCCATAGCGAAGCAGCAGCAGCAGATGTCTTGTCTCATTATATGGTCCTTAGGTCTCATCACACACACAGTTCACTTCCGGATGAAAGTTCATTCATCACGGTTTGCTATAGTTCCTAATTGTGACATATATTGTGGTTCACATATTCACTTCTAATAACTGAGGAAAAATTAAAACAGTTGGTTTGTTGGATTTTGCCCATGTTATTTTGTAATATTGTGCATTGACCTTTTTGGACATGAGTGTATAGTGGAAGAGGTGACAAGTATAAATGGGTTTCAGAATGACTGGTTCGGTCCTGTCTTGTGCTTGCTCTGAATGTGCATGTAAAGCCCTATGACCTGACCTGTTCGGATTGGTACTTCAGCCAGATGCTGGCATATGGTATAAAACAAAGACGGAAATGTTATCAATTTTGGAGTGAAAATAAATGTTTATATAATATATGTTCGCAATGGTGCATGTTGTTAGTGCCAATGAGAACCTGTTATCTTCATTTAAGGTAGAAAATTTAGCATGGATTTCAATGGTAGATGATATCTGTGTAATGAGACCTTAGCCACATAACTGTAAATAAAAATGTTTTGATTTTGTTGTATAAACAATTTTTTTTGCTTCTTCCTTGATACTCTATTTGTGACATACATACAGAATTTGATTACTTCCATTGTCATTGTGTATTTGATGAGCCAGGAAGATCATATTACAGAAGTCATGTGTTTTGAATGGGCTGTTATTTGAGATACTACTTCAAGTTAGTCTGTAGTTGAAATTAATTATACAGAAAATAAAGAAGGTTATTAGATGTCTGTTTAATAATAGCCAGTGCACTTTACCTTTAGGCGATTAAGTGTCTGATATATGTTTTTTTAGTCAGTGCTACATGACAGTAGTCCATCATAAGTAAACAAATACTTGGATAAAGACCCAACACATTTTTACTTGATGTGTAGTATTTCCAAAGTCCTAAAAATAAAATCACTGACCTTAAAAATCATTTGGAATGAAAAGCTATAGTCCATCCTATCATTCTATGAAAATGTTTCTTGTTTCAGTAAGAAGAAAAGTCAAAGTATTTTGAAAAAAACCCCAAAACCCCCCAAAAAACAAACTATTTGTTTGTGAGCAATTTACAGAAACAAATAACTTATAATAAATTTCATAGTAGGAAAAAAAAGTGTTCCCTGTGGGACGGACTATAGTGTTTTATTAGGTCCCATAGGTTTCATCTCTGTTCTCCTATCTGTCTGACTGTGTGTCCATCTGTGTGTCCCATCTATAATTTTCCAAATGTATTTTCACAATGCCTTGATATATTGAGCTGAAAGTTTGTATATAGCTTTATCACATACTGTTACACATCAAGTTTGACTTTCTCCAGTTTTGCAGAGTTATGGCCCTTGAACTTGACTTGTTTTCTAGACACTTGTTTTTTCAATGCCTCAAAATATTAATCTGAAATTTGGTGTATAGCTTTATCATGTTCTGTTACAGATCAAGTTTAACATTCATTGCAATTTACACATTTTTCACTGGATTTTTTTTCTGGATTTTTAAATTTGTTTTTGCAAAGGCATTAAGCTGAAATTATGTGTATAGCTTTATTATGTTTTGTTACTAATCAAGTTTAATTTTCATGATGATTTACCCATTTTTTTTCACAGAGTTATGACCCTTGAACATTAGCAGTACTCTCAGAATGCTTGTTTTATTATGGGATACAAGGTTATTGCCCCTAAAAGCTTGAACATTATTTAATACATTTTTATAATTTTTAAAAAGATTATAGTAAGAGAACTGCTGTTTAAAATTGGTCAAGTACATGTTTCCAGCCCCCTTCCTTCCCCTGTTTACTTTCGGCACTTATATTAGCCACTTTATGACCCCTCAATATATTCCAAGGCTTCTAGAATTCTTATAAAATCCCCTAGCCATTGGATCAGTGATTTGAAAAATTAACTAGCTATGATTAAAAATTCACTAGCCCAAGTTTATTTTTAAGTAATATAATTGTACTAAATAAATGTCACCCAAGGGCAGAGATAGAGCTTAAAAACACTAATATTGGGGGATGTGGTGGGGCAGAATATTCATATTTACAAAATAGACTTAACTGCAAAAAATTCACTAGTCATCGGGCATGGCAGTACTAGTTATTTGCTAGCCCAACATTGAATATCACTAGCCATGTGAGTGGGGCTACCATAATCTAGAAGTCCTGATATTCTGAATTGTGACTGTTTTTTAAATTAAAAACAATTATTTATAGGTTTCTTGATATATCACAAGAGTGAATATATTTTAATTTATTTATTGATTTGTTTTAATAGGTCGCTATGTGATATGAACAGCACTGGGAAGCTGAACAGCGACCTGTTTGCTCTAGCAATGTATCTGGTTCAACAGAAACTCAAGGGGGTCGACCCCCCGGCCACTCTTACTCCGGAGATGATACCACCGAGCATGAGGCCAAAGTCTACTGCTGATACAGCTACTTTTGGAGTCAAGGTAGGCAGAAATTTAAATACACTTTATGTTTACCAGTCGTCAGATTCAGACCTTTTTAAAAATAACAGAAAACCTAAACAATCTAGTTCAAACTTTAAGGTTCATACAGACTTTGAAATTTCCCAAATTTCCAAGCGGGCAATAAAGAAGTATTTAATTCTGTAGCAAACAATATATCAGACATTTTCCGGAGGTGGAGATCGGGATCGACATGCCTGAATGTTCAGTGGATAAAGGCACATAAATAAGATTTTCTGTTAATTGGTTTATATAAACACATAAACTGATGATAAGGAGCACAAACACACATTGTTCCACAAATCAATTTTAATGTTGCCGCTGTCATCACCAGCAGCTCAGAATCGTTTGGGTGACCTGTATCTGCAGACGAAGATGAGCACGATGAGAATGAGGATGCCAGTGAGGATGAATCCCCCGTACGAGATGTAGTTCTTGAGGCTCTCGTTGAAGGGCTGCACCACGAGGATCTTCATGTTGGCCACGTGGCGCTTCCTCACAAAACAGCTGGAAAGGAACAGAAACCCTGTCATAATTATAGGATATTAAACAAGCTTTTATTTTGTACCATGTTTATGTTCAAAGTGAAATGATTTTCAGTTGTCACGACCTTTAGCGAGTAACAATGAAAATTATTTCACGAGGGACATAAACATGATACGAAATGATAGCGAGTTTAATATCCTATTTATTACCCATAATTGATCTTGATTTATATCACTCATATTGTTTTGTTGATGTTCCTGTAAGGTTGTGCGCCAGTTGATGACGTCTTCATGTGATGTCAAAAGTGTTACATTCCACTTGCTGTTCTAGTGGGACGTATCACTTTGATATGTACCAAGATATTTTTAACCATATGGGTAATAATAAACATTAATAATGATACTTATCTAGTCAGTTTTTAAAATCTAATACCAGTAAACAGTAGAATGGAATAGATTATTATCCTCTTGCGGTGAGTGGTCGATGGGATATATAACGTCTTGCCCGTATGGCAACTTAACTGATTTGTATGAAACTTCGTATATGGGAATAGGATCAGGATAACTTGAACAAGTTCACATTTCACCTCTTTGCAATCAAGGTCAAGGTCTTTGTTACTAAAACATTTTTAAATATGATGTCACAGCTTCATCTGAAGAAGTGCTAATCTTGATAATGTCCAACAATGAACGTGAGCTCAATAATGACACATACAGCAATGAAAGTGACTTTGAAACTGAATGTGATGATGAAATTGATGATGTGAATGTCGGCTGCATTAACAATTATAAAAATGACAGTTAATCCAAAGACGTAAATAAATATTTTGGGGCCCATGATTTTGGTAGTGGACATGGTGGCGGGTGGCGGGGGTGTTTTAGTGAAAATAATCAACAATATCGGTGGACTAGGCACACTACAGGTTTTGTTAACAGGTGTACATCATTGAGCAGTGTTTAATTTCAAATATTTCTAAATGAAACAAAATTCTGAAATTTCTTCAGGGAGTCCAGGGTGGAGAGGAATTTAAAATATATATATTTAAAGTGCAAATAGTTTTAAAAAAAAAGAAGACAGTGGACAAAGAATAAGTCACTGCTTATGTCAATATATATATATGATGTGGTATTTCTACATTAAAACTGTTTAATCAGTGTTTTGCTTTTATCAGGTTTATTTATTATTTTTAAATAACTTCACCTATCCTTCCAACTTTTGTTTTACGAGGAAAGATCATGAATCAGATATCACGATACATATCATATTGTGGGCTATGAATCTCAATACGTATTGTATAGTGAGTCATAAATGCAGTTGGTTATTGTTAATTATAGCTGTAAACATTTTGCATTAAATTATACATGTTTATGGAGTCATTTGACATTATAAATAAAATAAAATATAATTATAGTATTTAGTGAATTGTAATGTAATCATTTGGTACCAACTTGTACATATCTGTGTCCGTCATAAGTAGTTTTCCGATGTGCAGTCGGTTGATGTTGTCGATCCACACGCGTCCTCTCGTCTGTTGTTTAATGGTCATGGGGTTGATCACTCGGTCGTTCCGTGTCCAGCGAACCATCTGACTGCTCTTTATCCTGTAATACCAGTCTCGCACATTCACACAGGGCAGGAATGTTTGACGACACCCCATTACAGTTTTTAAACTACAAGGGCCGAATTTACAGAACTTGTTTTTCTTGGATGCAGGTGTTGTAAATGTATTTAGTTACACATGTGTAAATGTAAAACAGGATTTGTAAATTCAGCCCCAGTTGTTTGGTAGAGCACTAGCCTGAGATGCTTGGGGTCATAGGATCAAACCTCCTTGGCAGACTCAATTCCCCCCACCCTAGTCCCTTTCTAACCAATGTCTTTGTCTAGTATATCCAAGGTTTTGGTATGTACTTTTTCTATGGCGGTAAAGGGCATATAAAGATCTGCTTTTTACTAGGAATAGCCTTCATGGTGGTAGCAGTTTTCCTTTCTCTTCCAACCAAGTGTCAAAATAACCATATGTTAGACACTAGTTTAACAACTGTCTGATAAAATATGCAGATGCAACCCCTGTAATTACCCACATCAATTGGCAATTCCGTGGAGATTGCTGTAGAGGTTTTCATTCTCCGCAGCATTTTCCTCGCCATGGACGATATTTGAAAAGTTTTTCAAAATTTATTTTTTCCTTATTGTTAAACATAAAATATACTTTGTGAACTGAAAACAGATTAAAAGTAGACATGAAAACAGTAACTGCACCATTATTACTAAATATCAAAATCTTAGCACAATCAGGCATGATAGTAAATACATTTGAATTACCACCATTAAGCCAGTTCCATTCAGGCCATTAAACTCTGTTGACTATTTGTAACACGTACATTACAGGGACCACTGGATTGCAGGGGGTAACAGCTTATTCATGTTAAACCGTGGTTATGGTGTAGTATGGTGTATTATTTTCTGTAAAAATTTCAATATACATTCCTTAAAGTCACTTGAGGTGTTATGGTCAGCCTGATAATAGTTTAATCAAATTTTCTCTATCATTTATATTGACAAAATATACTATCCTTTGCTGGTGCCAAGTAGCCTAATAAAACCCCTCCCCACAAAAAAATCCACCCAAAAACCCCCAACACTTTACCGATTTTGGAGAGGGAGGGACGGAGAGGGCATTTGGTCTTGGTGACAGGTTTCCTAATAAACATTATGCCATTATTAAAGAAAACGATTTTAATTCCATATCGCATTAAATATATTCTGACACTTTGATAATATGTAATTAAAAAGTAAAAAGACACTATTTTTTCATAGCATGTATTCTGCTGTGGTAATTTTCTTAATTGCAGGGGTTGTGAAGTGTGATTTTATTTTATTTTTCAAATAATATTATTTAATTAAAAATGATGATATTAAAGGCTCACTATTAAAGCTTTTCAAAAAGTCTCAGGACAGTTTTGGGGTTTTTGTTTATCGGTTTAAGCAAAATATTTGTATTGCTGGAGAAAACAATTTATCACTGTGATTGTTTAACATTGGTCTTGTTAATAGATTTAAGCTAATTAAGTAGTAGTAATGTTGGTATAAAGTGTTCCTACTGGTAGTAGCTAGTGGGAATTTCCCAATCTTCTCAGTGGAGGTTGATTTTTCTGTTACATTTGGACATAGGGACCAGAACAGTATTTGGATGGATAACCATCTGAAAACAGGAATATTCCTATTAGCTCTGTTGGTAATGCGCTGGACTTTCATACTGAGATACTGTGGTTCGAATCCCCTCAGTGGAGGTTGATTTTTCTATTACAGTAGTCATTATTTAGATAAGATAAATGTGAGTGTAAAATTCTTACTTTGGACACTGAAGAACCAGATGCATTCCCGCATCTTCATACCTCATAATACGTCTAATCATGGGGGGCAGTCTGGGGGGCGATTTAAGGGAGTAGTGTCCTTCTTCAAGAACTTCCAGCACTTTGCCAGTAGAGTCTGTGATGGTGACAACTGGAGGGACGGTAGGACATGCAATTTTGCACTTGCCAAGTACCGTTTCGCTTGGTCGGTTTCGTATTTTTTCATTATTGGCAATGAAGTGTGGCAATGCAGTAGCTCGACATGGAATCCCTTCTGGATAGAGCTCCATCATTGGATAGTCTTTCGGCTCAATTGGTTCTTCGGGATCAATTTTCTGTAATGTAAAAAATGACCTGTTCAGTACCAAGACTCATGTTTATACCTCTTTGTTACTTTAAAAGCATTTCTCGCAGTTAATTTAAAACATTTTGATTGGTGCTGGAAATATCAGTTTGTAATTTTGTAGAAAATTTTATATTGAACGGGACAGTAAAGTCTTTAAAGCTGCAATCTTGTCTTCTCAAGACTGACATGTTTTTTTTATATATGAACAGATATCACCAGCTGTCTTAATTAAAGAGCTAAGAACTTGAAGTGCAAAATAATGAAATGTTAATTTAATGATGCATTCATCATATCTTTATGTGTGGTTAAATTTTATCACACATGCTATTGAAAAAAAAACCCACCTGAATATAGTCAAAGGTCAAAAAGTGCACTGGAGTTTTTAATTCTAAGGGGTTGTAGAAGGGAATATTTTTATACACATCACATCTTTTAGACAGGATAGATCCATACATACCACAGCCTTTGTTACCACACTTGTGGTGCACTGGTTGGAATAAGAAATAGTCCAGTGGGCCTAGCAAAAGGAATTGATCCTAGAGTATGTTATCAACATGAAGTAGGGTGCTTCCACAGCTTCATACTGACTAACAACTTATTTTGATGTAACATAGATAGGTGAAAGATGTCCAAGGTAGATAGATGAATGGCACATCAATCATATAAACATAAAGTGGATAATCTAATCTAGATCTATTGACCAGTAGAAAGGTGCCAGAAAGCTATGCTAGATAAACCATCTAGCACATAGACAGTCAGTGTTTCTGCCAGAAATAAATTTTTGGTTATATTACTCTCTGACAGAAACCCTGATGGTAATACGCCCTTTTCATTGGTTAATTACTCTTGGCGTTTAGGAGTAAGATGGCCATTGCTTCCTGACCATTATGTCATTCCATAATCAATGGTAGGTGACATCACATAATATGTATGACTGCATGCATTCCGTCTAATGATGTAATATATATCAGCTGTGAGCAGGTTGTACAAAAATAACATGCAGTGAAATTTATAATAATTCTAAAATTATAAGTATGATTTAAATTTACTTACCTTAACCATACACAGGCCAATCTTGCGTCGTTGCCCTGGTTTGCCACAGTTATTACAAGAACTCCAGGGAGACCATGTAGTAAACACTTCCAAGTTGTTGTCAATCAACATCTGTGGTTCTAAAACCTTTTCTCCCTCTTTTAACTGAAACAAAATCATACGTTTATATATATATATAGGTCTTATCAAGTGATGTCAAAAGAAATCACTTTACTGTACAGCAAGTGTGGAGATCTACATTAACACTTGAAGCAAAGCACACAGTTGATTATCTTTGTATGTTTGTAAGGAGTAGTTGATTCTACTTTTATACACCAGTCTTTGGTGGATCGTATTATGGTATGGTGTTGTCTGTCTGTCCGTCTGTCCATTCATCCATAAACCTTTTGTTTCTGCAACATATATTCCTCATCAATGCATATATG
>JAECMU010168576.1:0-13555 GCA_016106625.1 Dracogyra subfuscus
AGAACAACAACAATACAGGAACAATACAACAACAAAGAAAAGTGTTGTCTTTATTGAATGTGTTAAAATTAAGAAATGCACACACACTTACGTTTTCTTCCAATTTCCGGTGGTCTCTTTGTTTTGACTTATTTTATTGAGAAAAGTAAAAGTTCACAAGAGCTCTCCTCAGCAAGACTGGCATCTGACTATTGTCACAGTCGGCTCCCAGTGGGAGCGTGCTTGAACAGTTATCTGATGGAAGCACGAAAATAAATGTTTTTGACCTGAAGATTGTTTGTGCAACTATCAAAAGTGACACTAAAACATTTTATTTTTTTATTTTACTAAAAATCTTTTCATTTTGTTGAGGTTTTTTGTCTTATTTACTATTCTTCAAATAAAATTCAATTATGGTGCTGTTTTAGCCATCGTAGGTTCCGTTTTAGCCATAAATTTCGGTTCCGTTTTAGCCAACGCAGGTTTCGTTTTGTCCAATTTGGTTTCATTTTCGCTTGGTGCCGTTTTGGCACGGTTCCGTTTTAGCTATAATCCCTTTCTAGGATGAAAATAAAATTCAAGCACTTTCCAGGGTTTTCCAGGATGTGTGCAAACCCTGAAGATCCCTTGGGCTATTTCTTGTTCTATCCAGTGCACCACGACTGGTATATCAAAGGCTATGATATGTGATATCCTGTCTGTGGGATGGTGCATATAAAAGACTCTTGCTGCCAATAAAAAAGTAGCTCATGAACTGGCTACAGCAGGTTTCCTCTACCAGTATCTGTGTGATCCGTAACCATATGTCTGACACCATATAAGCCTTGAAATAAAAAACATTGGTGTACCTGACACAATGTCCTGCACCAATCAGTTTGTGCCTGACATAAAAGAAATTGTATCTGTCACCAAACGTAAATAAAAATGAAATAAATTAAGTATTTATAATTATGTTGTACCGTGCCACTTACTGATACCATTGGCGATTGCAAAACGTAATTGGTACGTGTGAGAAAGGGTGGAAGTAATTTCCAACTAATTAATGTAACAGTTAATATTTTAGAAAATTTATGAATGTTTTTACAAGGCGACATCGGCTCCACCTCACAGAAAGTGACACGGCAAAGTCAATGAGATCGAGGTGAAGTTCTGGCTCACTTTGCCTGGTTGCGTGCACCCTGTGAGTGTATTCGACTCCAAAACAGCTGACTTTTTACTACAACGTGAGCTTCGGACATGGTGACCGGCACCATCGACATTGTTACTGACAAATTACAAATTTGTACCGGATAATGACCGTGACCGGGCGCTTATTTCAAGGCTTGCCATATAATTATACTTACATAAAATGCATGAATGCCAGACAACTCGGACCCGTGGACAACTCGGCCCACGTCGAGACAACTCGGCCCAGAGTTCTGAGACAACTTGGCCCACCGCAAGACAACTCGTCCCAGAGTCCAGAGACGACTCGGCACATGCACAATCTTGTCTATTGTTGAACAAGTGTGTTTTTTTTAAATTAAAGTATTCTCCCAGAAATAAAAGAGTGGTTTTTTGTTAGTTTTGAATTAGTCACACCTTAACATAAACGTCCCGAAACGAAGTGTCATGTCGGATTGATAAATTGCTGATCTATTTATCTTTGAAGATGGTGTCCGCTGTTTGAATAATTTGTTTTTGTTCTATAATCGGTGACCTAAACATGATGCCATTTTCAGCCTGTGGGAAACTCTACGCCCCTGTTGCCCACTGACTTTTATCATTTCTTTCTATGTTTTTTTTGTGATTCTGTATTATTATAACTATTTATGTATATGTGTTCGGTTTCTTTCGTTATTATAACTATTTATGTATATTTGTTCGGTTTCATTTTGTTATTATAACTATTTATGTATATGTGTTCTGTTGATTTTTTTGCGTACATGTGCGTATGTATATAATGTAATAAATGTTGGAATTTGGCAAATGGTGTCTTTTGCGTTATTTCTAAAATACACGGCCAACTATCATACACGCATACACTGTTTAATTCTAGCTGCTACTTGAAATTCTGATTTCCGCAAGGATCAATGAACCGCATCAATAACTCGGGGCCAACTGTCATACACTCATACATAAGGCAACCTATTTTTTCCATAAAATATATGTAGGTGATCAGAGGGAACATGTACTTTCTCATTCACTACCATTTCTTCTTCACCACTCTTGCATGTAGCATTGGTAGTAGCACATTGCGGCTGTCATTTTGATGTAACATAAATTCTGCTACTTGAAATTCAGATTTCGACATATAGCCGCTTTCCGCAAGTATCAATGAACACGTATCAATAACTCGGGGCCGAGTTGTCCACGGGTCCGAGTTGTCTGGTCCCCGTGTGCAAACCCTGAAGATCCCTTGGGCTATTTCTTGTTCCATCCAGTGCACCACGACTGGTATATCAAAGGCTATATGTGATACCCTGTCTGTGGGATGGTGCATATAAAAGACCCTTGCTGCTAATAAAAAAGTAGCTCACGAACTGGCTACAGCAGGTTTCCTCTCCCAATATCTGTGTATTCCGTAAGCATATGTCTGACACCATATAATTATACATAAAATGCATTGTGTGTCATTAAATAAAACATTTCCTTTCTTTCTACCACAAGTACAGCACAGGTTTGTTTCCCATAGCCTAGGGGCCAGGGCTTCTAGATTATGGTAGCCCCAGTCCCATGGCTAGTGATATTCAATGTTGGGCTAGTAAATAACTACTATAACTAGCCAGACGGCTAGTGGAAAAACCCTAGTCAAATGTTGATTTTTAAATTAAAAAAATTAATATGAATATCCTGCCCCCTCTGTACACCCCAATCCAAAGATTTTTACGGTCAGTCTTCCTATTTTGGTGACATATCTGATTATTACTATTAGTAAAATTGTATTTATTTAATGTAGGGCTAGTGAATTTTTAATCATGGCTAGTACATTTTAAAATCCATGATCCCATGGCTAGAATCCCTGCGGGACATCAGGTTTCTACATGTAGCACGTCAATAAGGATAAGCTAGAGGTGACTCAAGCTATTGATATACCAAATTGGTTGGAATGGGAAAAAACTATGATCATTTGAGGGCTCTACCAACTGACCTAGGTTACGCCTCCTATTGATCATACATGCATACACTGATACAGTCATGTGACAATCACTAGATGTTAATTCAACATGTTCATTTGAATTCAAAGTCCATTAGTCAATATCAACTTAATATTTTAATTATTAATGGTTTTAAAGGTTGATAACGTTTTCTATTCAACAGACTATTGAGATACTTACTTGTTTGAAAACTCAGAACAGACGTAAATGTTACTGAATTGCGAATAAAAAACTTACAAATCAACTACAAGCAATTGACAACAAATATGTTATATGAAATAGCCAATATGAATGTTGGTTACAGCATAACGAGATTATGAGTAATAACGATACCGGTTATAGGCGCCGGTATTTAAAAATTAAAAAACAAAAATTAAAATAAAAATCTCTCCAGTCCCTCTTCCTGGTTGAAAGATTTCTGCAAATAAATAAGTTTAAAAGATCTTTAGGCAAGGGTTTAAAACTAGCACTTCTAACAAAATTGGAATGGTCCTAAATCAGGAAAATAAAATGAAAAATTCACCATTAAGTTTATAATTATGATGCTTACTTTTGTTCCACACTGGTATTCCCAACCAGGATCAAATTGTCACATGACAAACACACCGCTAGTATCATGTGACCTACAATCTTGTGACTTCGCTTCCAACAAATATCAAAGTACGATGCATTGTAATTTTTAATTATTTATAAGTTTAGTAGCTAATTTATATATATATTATATATATAATGTTATAAATTGATTACTAAATGGAAAGTGGCAAGATTAAAATATTTTGCGTATCGTTCTAAACGACTTAGATAAATGTCAAGGTCATTTATATTATCGACTGGTAAACAAATAATGAAATTGTGCCACCAAAATTCGTATAAGCGGAATGTTAAACAGATTTCGATGTATAAAGCCAGCTGTTACTAAAACACTGATTTCCCTTAATAAAATAGTTAATTCATTGTAACATGTTATTAGTTATATTTTTAATTATTGCTATTCCATGCAGTGTTTTATTTTGGCTGGCAACAATCGGTTTGCAAACCTTTCGGACAGGTTTGTTATTCAACTTATTCAGTTATTGTGTTTATACTTTTAAAAATATCATTTGAGTAAAAACAAAAAGTGAATGCAATGTCTATCATTAGAGTCTGTGGCTCCAATATTAAGAAATAATCAAATAAAATGGACATTACAAATACTAGTATAATAATTTAACAAAAAACATAACGTACCAGGTCAGGTCATAGGGCTTAACATTCACATTCACTGATTCCTTTTATGGTAGTTAACCAAGATAGGATTAGGGTGTTAAAATGGGTTTCAAGACGTTTCGGCCCCGCTACCAGTTCGGCCCTAGTCGTTTCGGCCCCAGACGTTTCGGCACCATGTCAGTTCGGCATCGCTACAAATTCGGCCCTAGACGTTTCGGCACCCTAACCACAGCTGGTTCTTCTTTCTTTAGGCAAACATGGTATAGTTATGCTACATTAGTTCCATGTCATTTTAAAGACTTGAGCGCATTGTTATTTAATTAAATTAGTTGATATGTGTCAGTCGGGTTTTATTTTTTATGATTTTAAATTTACGATACTGGATTTGTTTGGTTGTTTTTCGTGTGGGTTTTTTCTTTTAAACTGTTTGATTAAATGCTATATACATGTACATGTTGTCACTGTATGTTTTGTTGTTTATGCCTAATTTTTACTACATTGTATTTCTGGTGTATTTGATAATAAAAAGAACTGTAAAGATTGTGGATTGTAATGCGTCTGTGCTATTGTTTTCTTAAATATTTACTTCATCAACTTTGGTTGTAAGTTAACCCTTTATCTCTTCATAGTCAATTCACGTGGTGATATTAAAAATGTACGGATTTTGCTAACCCATCGGTCTAAAGGCTGTGTGGGTAATTTTGGCTTCTTTGTCATAGTAGTTATATTTTATGGGTGTGGGTAATTTGTAGCATGTTTCCATCAGATAACTGTTCAAGCATGCCTGTCTTGAACACAACCTCTACATCAGGTTAAGATTCACTCACGTCCAACCGGGGCCTCATTGTTTTATTGCAAACCATGATAAACACCAAACAATTTTTTTTTTAATTTGTGTCTCTCTGTGAACAGTGTCTGAATGGTGTTTGCGCACGGATTTTAAAGATGGCGTTTATCGTGTTTTGCCATATATATAATGTGATGTTGAAGTGATCTGGGGCCAAAATCCATGCTCGTTTGTGACCGAAATTGTTAATCTAAAAGCACCTTTCACATTAACACAAATGAGAAAATACAAATTAGTACAGTTAGTCTGCAAAATATAGCAAACATACCAACCATATTATGTATCAATGAATAATAAATTATATATGGTGCCGAAGTGACGTGGGGCCGAAACATCTGGGGCCGAAGTGGTATGGTGCCGAAACGTTTAGGGCCGAACCTGCACCGGGGCCGAAACGTCCTAATACCTTAAAATGTGATGGTAATCGTTATTTTGACCGCAATTTTGGAATCTGTTGACAGTCACTTTTCGCACCCTTGTTTTGGCTTCACACACAATAAATATAGCATATTCTACCATAATTTCACTTAAAATCCATATTTCGTAATAGGTACAATTTTTTAATCCCATAATTCTCTTCAAACACATTCAGGTGCATTAGTAATGTTCAAACAAAAAACTTTTGCATTGGAATTTTTCCAGTATTCTTAAAAACAGAAACGTTGTGTACCCAGTGTATAGACTATAGTTATTGTAAGGAGATTCAAAGTGACGTCCTTCAAATTAAAAATTAGCTATATTATTACAGTGCTTCGACGCATTGAAATAAAAACTGGTCTACTAGTACTAACCTTTAATTTTCTTAAATCAGTTCTATTTATTCAGTTAAAAAAATCTCTGATGAATTCAGGGCTTCTAGATTATGGTAGCCCAACCCTCATGGCTAGTGATATTCAATGTTGTGCTAGTAAATAACTAAACTACTATTGGTATGCCTGACGGCTAGTGAAATTGTTTTGTTAAATGCTGCAGTTAAGTCTTATTTTGTAAATATATATTCCTGCCTCATCACCACCCTCTTTACATGACATATCTGATTATTACTATTAATTAGTAAAAATATATAAATTTAAAGTAGGGCTAGTGAATTTTAATTTTGGTTAGTAAATTTTTTTAATCACTGATCCTATAGTATGATGAATTGCATTAAAATAACATTTTATTACAAATTTAACAATGAAAACAGAAAGCCGTAAAGATAAAATCTTTAAACTAAGTGATCTCATTTTGTATTTTTCAATTCGTGATGACATCATATTTAGTACCGACAAAGTCATTGGTTTGTATTTGTTGGATTGTCCTTTAGTATTGTATGTTACACAAGTGTAGAATATTTCTCACTGTGAAAATATAATTAATATTTTCCCTGTTATGACTGATGACTGCTGGGGTAATAAATTGTATAAGCATATGTATGACATAAGTTACTGCAAGATACAAGAATGGTATTTGATGGTAGATGGTTCAGTAGTACATTACACCCATTTTCATGGTTCAGTTCAGACTAATAGTTCAACAATATAAACCTCGACATTAGCACTAAAATGTTGTTTATTGTTGAATGATTAACTAGGAAGTACGGTAAGTAGACAGACGTTGTATGTAGATGTAAATAATGGTCCACTGACCATTGCATATTTGCAACCTGCTTTCCCTTTAAATTCAAGGTCAGATATACCATCCAGAAATATTAGTTTTTATTTCTTCATAGTCAGCAGGATGTCACCAAACTGAAGATAATGTATTGACCCTCAGCCACACACCTTTGTAATTGTTAGAACTCTATCATTATAATATAGTAGGCCAATCAGAAATCAATGGGAAGTTAATTATTGTTTTCAAATTATTAGTTGTTTGACAGAGCATTTCAAAAGCATAACAGAGCTAGGAATGAAAATTAATAGCTATATAATATAAGATTTTGAATATTTTTATACTGAGGCAAATATTATTACTGAATGGATTTTTCTTCCAGTGTAGAATAAAATTGTGCTAACTGATAGGAAATATATATTTCCCATTCAGGTATAATTAGTTGGGGTTTTGGTGGGGTTTTTTTTGTCTACTTCACAAATATCTTTTAAATACAATCATATCTACTGGAAGACACTAACTACTGGACCAGGTGTATTAATGGAGGGCTCAGATTTAATGGTGGACATGCAGCAAATTGCCACAATGCCCTAGTCAAAAGCTCCAATACACTGAAATGTAAACAGAATTTGCATGTTAGTAATTGGTCATCATACATAAACATGCCTCTTCAAAAGTTGATTTATTACAAATTTTTAAAATTAATTTTGAATGGGTGCTGTTGTGTTATATTAATACACATTTTGAGGGTTGCCTTGTTGCCCTGCTGTTTGGACATAATAATACCTATGGCCTGACCCTCTTAGTTACCAACTTCGAGGCCTGTTAATGTACTTTGCATTTAGGAGGGAGTGCTTCTTATATTTTTAGAGTTCCCTGCTTCTTGAACCTATAACAACATTTGTTTTTGTATTTATTTATTTATAAATGTTTTTTTTATTATTATTTCTTCAACACACACTGATGAACATTCAAAGATGCAAATATATGTATCAAGTTACTATCAACTACACCAGTTAGTCAAGGCATGATGGAATTCTTGATTTGCTTTTCTCCTTTCAGATTATGCAGCACCAGCTCCATGGAGATGGGTACTCGCTACAATCATTCCTCTTTTTATCGCTTGGTGGGGCCTGAGGCGCAAAAGTTTAAATACTAGTGGGGCAGCAGCAGGTCTGTTTATCCTAATTAACTTCATGCTTAGCTATTAATCAGTAACATGAATTTGAAGCAGACTGTTGGTTTTGAGATGTTTCTGAACAAATTATACTTCATATTTTAATACAAAAGTCAATTGATTATTAATATTAAAAGACAGCAAACAAAACAAAATAAGAATTTATATGTAACCTAATACACACTACATAATACTTAATACTGATATATAAGACTATTATGGTTCAGTCTTTTATCTGTTAGAAAAAGAAATTAGTACTTTAAAGGGACATTTCAGAGTTTGCTGCATTGTACAATGTTTCCGCATATATTTTTCTGCATAATATATAAGTGGCTGTATATTAAACATGTTTCTGATCGTTCTAATATTTGTACACGGTTAAATTTAATTTTATTTCCTAAAATATTTGTTTTTTCGTACGTACAAAATTATTTGAAGACAAAATTCAGTTTGGGCTTCTTACACATATTAAGACGACCAAAAACACATTGAATATGTAGACACTGATATTCTAAAAAAATAATTATATTTAATATATGTTTAATCGTACAAATATTTTATTAGTCGATAACATCTTAAAAACTGCAGCAAACTCAGGAATGTCCCTTCAATGTAGGGGTATTTGTTTTGGCAATAAATATTACTGTAAATTTATTTTTCATTTGTGAATTTTTTGAAAAAGGAAATTTTAATGTGATCAGAAAATGTTGTATACTTAGTAAATATTCAGGGTTCTCTTCATGGGCGTCCGCAGAAACAAATGCAGGAGGGAGCAATGTTATCCTGAATTCGACGTGTGAAGTGTGAAGACATCTTTTTGCTAAGATTACTGTAAATAATACTGTTCCAAGAGTAGTAACCTGCTCTAACTGAATGAACTGTTGAGAAATGTTTATGTTATTTTATTCATTTAGTATTTTCCATGTAATTTTTTTTAATTTTTTATTTTCCAGGGAGGGGGCAAATGCCCCCCTTGCCCCCTCCTGCGGACGCCCATGGTTCTCTTACAAATTTGTACTATACTTCTCCTTGAAATTTGCAGTCACTATTCATTTCTGTACACTGGTCTGATCTTGTTTGGCTTAATCTGTATATTATGCATTGGTGAATGCCAGTTTATTTTGTAGGTAATTGTGCACATATTTAAAGTAAGGTATTATGATAAATGGTTGTGTATTTAAAATTATTTAATTTAATTTTTTAGGACTTCTTGTTGGATTTGTCATAACTCTTGGAAATGTGTGTTTTTGTGCGGCTTTGCTCATATTCTTCTTGGCTGGGTCCAGAGTTACAAAGTTCCGATCAAAACAGAAGAAGAAACTGGAAGCAGATTTTAAAGACGGTAATTTGTGAACATCTTCAGTCTTAGGGGCGAGATGCAGCCCAGTGCACCACAACTGGTACATCAAAGACCATGGTATGTGCTCTTCTGTCTATGGGATGGTGCATTTAAAAGATCCCTTGCTGCTAATCGAAAAGAGTAACCCATGAAGTGGCGACAGTGGGTTCCTCCCTCAATATCTGTGTGGCCCTTAACCTTAAGTCCAACACCATATAACTGTAAATAAAATGTGTTGAGTGCATCATTAAATAAAACATTTCCTTCCTTCCTGCTTCAGTCTTAACTAAAAAAATATCCTTTGTGGTCATCAGGGATATACATCCATAATGGAATCAACATTTAACCATGAGGGCGCTGAATATATTTTACTATTTGTTTTGGAGCTTTATTTAATACTAGAAAGCAGTTAGTTCTTTTACATCAGTACAGATATACATTTTCACACACATGTAATTTAGATGATCAATATTTGTAACCATAAGCAATGTCACGTGATTGATACACCAAAGGTGGTGATAGGTACTTTCTTTTCTTTTGGAAATTCCATTTAAAACTATTAAAAGAAAACATTCTTCAATTCATTAGAAATACATTGTAGCCTATATGACAGAAGCAGTTTTCCTTTTCTTTATTATTTTTAACTGTAAAACAAGTTTCAAAACAAACTTTCCGAAAGCCCAACACTTTTCTGTATCTCCTTAAATTCAAGGGGCATAACTCTGTGAACAGTTGGTAAATCACAGTGAAAGTTAAACATGATCTATAACAGAACATGTACGTGATAAAACAATATATATATATTAAAACATTTCATCTCAATATCATTACACATTGCAAAAACAAAGTCTAGACAACAAATGTTCATAAAAAAGTTGGAAGACTTAACTGTGAAAAATATAAAAATTGCCATGAAAGTCAAACTTGATCTGTAACAGAACACAGTAAAGCTATGCACAACATTTCAGGTGAATATCTCAAGGTATTGTGAGAAAAACATCAGAAAAACTATATGTGAAACACACAGATGGACAGACAGAAAGGATGGAAATGAAACCTGTAGTCCCCTTCTGTTGGACCGGTAGGGGACTAACAACCATGCGCTAAATAAACTCCATAGGTTGATAGTTTAAAATGTGCTGAGGTGTCATCAATCAAAAGATTTCTTTAATTTCTTTTCATTGCTACTACCTCTACAGTATTATTGTCTCACCTCATTTAATACAGGATGTAGCTCAGTGGTAGAGCACTCGCCCGAGGTGTGATGGCTTTCAGGATTCTTCGCCCTCACAGGATTCCGTTGTTTTCCCATCCCAACCAGTGCATCATGATATTTTCATTAAAGGCCATAGGGTTAGTCCTGTCCATTTGAAGGCTCATGTAAAAGATTCATTGCTACTTTATTGATAAGAATGACTTTGATGGTGGTAACTGTAAAAGGCTTTTTCTCTATCAACGAAATGTCCAGATAACCAAATATCTCTAGAATAATTTGTAAAACATGCTGGTTTTTTGTTAAGCAAATATTTATTTCCTTTCCTCACAATCCAAAATAAAGTGTTTTATTTTATGCAGGAAATCAAAGGAACTGGATAAAACCAAATGTCCATATAACCATATGTTCAGACACCAAATTTCCATTGTTTAAAATTTGTTGCAGAGGTATTGTTAAATAAATATTCAATTTCTTTCAACACCTCATTCAATGAACTTAAATAAAGTCTGTTTTATTTTATGCAGGATACCGAAGGAAATGGGTACTGCGAAATGTCAAAACAGTAATATGTTCAGACACCAAATTTACATAGTTTAAAATGTGCCGAGGTATTGTTAAATAAATATTCATTTTCTTTCAACACCTCATTCTATGATCTTAAATAAAGTCTGTTTTATTTTATGCAGGATACCAAAGGAAATGGGTACTATGAAATGTCCAAACAGGAATATGTTAAGACACCAAATCTACATAGTTTAAAATGTGCTAAAGTATTGCTATTTTTTTACTTTAGCAGTTTAGGGATAGAATGGTGTAAGGAAAGAAATATGTGTTTTATTTTATGCAGGAGGTCAAAGGAACTGGGTTCAAGTGGTGTGTAATGGTGGAGTGGCTGCTCAGTTTGCGATGCTTTACATACTTGAAACCGGCTGTGTTGAGAAACCCATAGACTTCCAGACTGGATACGTCTCATCATGGTTTGCAGTGGCCGTCCTCGGGTCCTTGTCCTGTTGCTGTGGTGACACATTTTCATCCGAGATTGGTTCAGTGGTTGGCACCGGTGATCCATGGCTTATAACATCATTCCGAAAAGTTCCACGTGGTAAGGATGTTGCCCACGATTGTTATGATACAAGAAATTCACATGCGGGTTTTATCCCACTTTTATCAGGGCTTACACTGGAATTAATTTTGGTTTAACCAAGTTTCATAAATGTGCATGTATGTATTTCATTGAAACTGATTAAAATGTTGCTAATTTAAGGAATATTTTATTAAGAAAAACGTAAATGATGTAGCCATTTTGAATAAAAATGAGCAACTGGCTAATTTGGCTGTGTACAGGATGAGTCCTGCTTTATGAAGTAAAGTGGGGAGATATGGGTACAGTGAAACTGGTCGAAACCAAATCACACTGGGGTCTAATATTTATCAGATTTAGACAGGATCCAGTATTTAGAATTTAAAACATTAGGGACCATGACACTTGGCCAGTTTGGACAGGATGCTTGTTTATTCAAAGTCCAGTTTAGACAGGTTTCATTGTATTACTTTTCCGATGTTGATGGCAACATTGTCAGCTTATCTGTGTTTAGCCATATAACTGTAAATAAAATGTTTTGAGTGCATCGTTAAATAAAACATTTCTTTCTTTCTTTCTTTCCATGTTTAGCTCAACTTTAAAGTTTCTCATAAACTTTTAAGTCATACTTCAGTGAAACTTTATTTATAATTATGTCTATGAATATTCAGTTCAGTGCAAGTTAAACAAAATTGAAAATATTAAAGTTTAATTGTTTTTTAAATTTTTATTTCCATGGATTCCTGTTATTGAAATACTGTATAATGCTTAAAATGCTTTCAAAAAGTGTTGTCATCAAAACATAAAATGTATACCTTTGAGATATTCTCTTCACCATGAACCACAGACAGAGATCAAACTCAGATCATGTAAAGATTATTCATTTGAACAAAAAAGATGCAGGTTAATCAGTAGTGGATCCAGGTGGGGGGGGGGGGGAGTCCAGGGGGTCCAGACCACCACCATAATGAGAAAAACTAACCATAACCTTTAAGAGGAAATGTGATTATATTAACTGTTATAAATGCAGTAAGAGGCATGCTGTGTAAAAGGAGAGTTTAGTCATCACATATGGACCTCCTCTTTTTCAGAAATCCGACGTTAAAGGCATACTGTCACAGATTTAAGGACCCTATTTCTCTAAAAATTGATAATAAATAAAAATTACATTTATTGTTGGAAACCAAATCTAGCTATCGCATCATCTTAACTGTACCACGATGGAGTGAAATTCATGTCATCCCTCTCGGCAATTTTAGTTTTTGAATTATGGACCATTGCCATAATACAATTATTTTAACAAAATGTCATTAATAAATGGAGTATGATGGTTATGAAGATGGTTGAATAAAGTACAATTAGGGACAAATCAAATTATTTTTGTTCAGGTAATGCTTTATTAAATCATTAAATATGTCAGTGGTCTGTGACAATATGCCTTTAATGACAGAATAAAAACAATGAAAACAATGTTTAAAGCGATTTGCTTGTATTTTGAATATTTTGTTCCATTAATGAATGTTTATCTGTTTCCAGGAACAAATGGTGGCATATCTGTCATTGGTACTTTGAGTAGCATTTTCGGAGGACTTCTTGTAGGACTAGGATACTACATTACATTACTGTTTTGTGCACCCCAGCTGGCAATAGAAGACAGTCCTATCCAGTGGCCCATTATTTTCCTCGGCGGGGCAGGGGGTCTGCTCGGGTCCATCGTCGATTCCGTGCTGGGTGCGACTTGTCAGTATTCAGGTGAGTCTTTCACAGGTGAAAATACAATGGTCAAAGTTAAAAAAATAATAATTTAACAACACCAATAAGGGGCCATCTATACACCAATAAGGGGCCGTCCATAATTTTCATCATTTTCACAAGCGTGCAAAGAGTACACTTTTGAACAACTCACTCACCCTAAAAGCAGGGTTCTCACGCATCCTGGAAAACCCTGGAAAGTCCTGGAATTTTATTTTCACCCTGGAA
>JAECMU010168593.1:0-17423 GCA_016106625.1 Dracogyra subfuscus
AAATTAGGTACGAAGTGACTATGGTACGAAATGACCAGGGTACAAATTGACTAGCAACCCACAGAACCATATACAACTGTTTTTTAAGAATCCCCACCAAATGAAATCCCTCTTTTTACAGAAGGATAAGAATCAGACAGATTCTATAACCACTCCTTATTATGAAACATCCCATATTTCTCTCTCTTACTCTTTTAAACTGATTTTAAATCAATTTTAGAGCAGCTCTGATACAATTCCATATGGTGATGTCTCTGATGAAGAAGTTACAGTCAGCGAGAGTAAGCGTGGAAGAGGATCACGGGCAAGACGATCAAGAGGTACAGGTAGAGGATTACGGGGAAGAGGAAGAAGGGGCGAAGGTTCACGTCGAGGGAAAAGTAGACGTGTGGGTACAGGGAAGACCCGGATGCAGCAGACAGACTGTGAAAGATTGGCACGGTTAAGAGAAGATAGAAGTGATCGACTGAAGGTATTTATTAATTTGCTATTTATTGTGCTAATGCATAGTCAACTTGTATTATTTATAACCAACTCAGCATTGATATGTTGTCACAGCATGCCATGGATAGAAACATGACTGAAAATGGAAATATTGACTTTGATGAACCTTTCAATAACACAATTATTTTTCAAGGTATGTATGGAAAAAGCCCTCTTCAGATATTACATATAACGACTGCTGATATCATAGAATACAAAATAACAAGACCTGTTTTTGCTACTGTCACATCATATTTTATTAACTGTACATAATAAATATATAAAAGTCAATTCTAACTGATGGCAAGTGGCTGTTTTGTGCTTTCTTTACATTATGAATTTATTTATACTTATTCAAGGTGCTTTATCAAAGATGCATAATGGTGATTTCTTTGCGGAGTATTTTTGTTGTTAAAAATTGACAGATCATAAAAACATTACAAGCAAATTATTGCATTTACTAGTTAAAAGGAATTTTTAAAAGGGTGATCAACATATTCAAAATGCACCCATAATTCAGTTGTTGGTATTCTCAAGTTAATTATCGGAAGATTGTACATATCTAATTACACATATTTCTCAATTCTAGCAAATATGTCTTTTTCTTCTTATAGGAAATGGACTACTTGGTCTTGGACCCATTGGTTTTAGCACTGCAGCAGCGGTACCGCAATGGTGTGTTTGCGTTACAGGCAGTCACTGTTGAAGACGTTAATAAAAGTAACAGGCATGCAGCCTATAGACAGTACATCCTGTGGCAGTACAACAGACTTGGAGAGGGGATCAGGAGGGTTATACCAAGCTGCTGTGTTTGGAAAATACGAAGTGCTTTTCCTGATCCCCAGGGAAGTTACACAGGCTATATCCCTGGAAGACTTAATTAATTTGCCACTTATTTTGACTGATGACAAATTGAATAGTGATTGGAGAATGTTTAGTACAATTGCATGTTTTATTTGTTTTTGTTTTTAATAAAAAAGTTAACTGCCACATTTTCCTTTACAACTATTTTCACTGAATGCAATTTTTAGAAATCTAATGTTACTAATTTTCGAAAGCCAAATTAAGTCTATAATCTGGCAGAGAAACTATTTAATTGTTCTATGCTTAATTAAACTTCTGTTTATATCATTTTTTCTTTTCAACCAAAATACATACCGAGCCGATATAGTAAATCGGTATTAAATATTGACAAGATAATTAACAGTATTTAACAGGTCAAATAAAACTATCCAAATGTCAGGTTCTTTTTGAAAATCTGGACACTTTCTTGGCTGCCAGTACATGTGAAGGCTCTGGAGATACAGGTGCCACAGTCTTGCGGATTTTCTTCGGATCATCTTCTTTCACTGTTACAGGATGACGCAGTGGAATTCTTTTGGTTAGGTACCGGTTCACAATGTTCATCATCAGTTCTGGAATGTATGTGTAATGTTTCATTTCTTTCTCCTCACACACAGTCCACTGGTTGGTCTGCTTGGAAAATGTTCTGTGCAAACTGAAAGAACAAAGTTTTTTTTAGTATGAATTAGCTTGGACATAGAAGTCCAATCTAATTAAAATCTGGTCCACTATTATATGTGGATGTATCAGCAGCCCGTAGGATCTTATGTTCCGTTTGACCTTTTATTCAACGTATCAAAACCTTACTTCCAAAATCATGCCAGTGATTTGAAAAGAATTTGTGATTATGCTGAAGGTATACGAAGTGTGAAGGAAAGTAATTGCAATATAAAATTTTATATAAAATTAGTTTCAAGATGAAAATCAAAAACGTGATGGTAGTATACAATCCTGAGTTTATTTCTTCACTTTTCCCCGGGTTTTTTTCAATGTTGAAATATACCAAAATGTTCGCCTATTGCATAAAAAATAAGACTGGCCCGATACTTTAGATTTTGTTTGCTCCCGATTAACACTATAAAAGGCGAAGTGTAATTGGTCGATAGTTAAATTGTCATCTGGACATGGGAGTCCATGCAATGCTGACAGATCTACTGGTAGACCCAGTAGAGCTAATTGTAATCAGACTGTAGTAAGTGGAAGAGTGGTCTATGCAAGTATCCTAAACTATGACACCACTGCTAAACAGCCTTTAATCCATTTTAATTAAAAAAAATTACTTTTGTTTTTCCAAACATGTTCTAATGTAATGACTTACCGTATACTTCCATCTTTGTTTGTGATGTTTTCACGGTCTGAATGTTTCGTATAATCAATAGCCGCCAATTGACATCTTGCCTTGTAGACAGGAAAGCTGTAAAGATGGTGAACATATGGAAATGAATTTAAACTGAATATAAAATAATTTTCAAACAAACGTTGCTGTATACACTCTGACAACACTGAAATTATTATGAAACCAATGCAAAACAGATGTTATAAAATGTATTCTTTTAACATTGATTTCTGACAGTTGATGATTATAGACCTATTAGAAAAACTATAACATGTATTAATAAATAAGCAGAAACATTGACAAAATGTACACTTTAAGCATATTCAATTACCTGTAGCTGAATCTTTTAGATGCGTACATCAAAATGTGGTTTTGGAAGTTCTCCAACACTGATGTTGACCTACAAAACAAATTAAAAAAGTCTTATTAGTTCTGTCAGATAGAATAGTAAATCACATCATTTACCTTATTAACATTTCTTACAAATCAATCAGAAAGCAACATTTGTTTCATTTTGATTCCTAAGTTTATCAACAGTAACAAGGTATTACTTAATTGTACTAAATATGAAAATTCTATGGTCTTGCATCATCCAACATTTCAGAGTTACACTAGAATTCTTTGAAGTAACTTCAGCACATATAATTCCCGTAATTAAATGCCATTTATTGGAGAGGCAAGATGTTTCTTGTCTAGTAGTTTCAGTTAAATGAATATAAAATGGATTACCGGAATGTCACATAGTGGGGAATGTTGTGTAGAAATCTTGTATTCAAAACTTGCTTCCTCAATGCGACATGTGCAGTGCTGTTAGCCTCCATCCACTTTGTTGTATGCTCCAACAAAGGTGCATGCTCACAACATCCAAGAGCCCAGCTGTGCTCGTCCACTACATGATATAATAATCCCTGCCATTTTGTCTGCATAAGAAATGTCCCATAACCATATTATTATGAAATATATATATAAAATTGTGTGCTGTAAAACATTAGTCATAATATACTGACCGAAAAGCAAGGCCATGCGAATTTAATTTGATAACCATTTTATTACTTAATTTACAATTGCTTATTCCAGTGTGTGTGTGTGTGTGTCCACTACATGATGTAATAATCCCTGCCATTTTGTCTGCATAAGAAATGTCCCATAACCATATTATTATGAAATATATATATAAAATTGTGTGCTGTAAAACATTAGTCATAATATACTGACCGAAAAGCAAGGCCATGCGAATTTAATTTGATAACCATTTTATTACTTAATTTACAATTGCTTATTCCAGTGTGTGTGTGTGTGTGTGTATAATTGCAAATGTTATACAGACTAATACACAATTAAACCGTACATGTTTCTTTTTATGCATTGGCAAGTAGAAGTTAAGTTTACCACAAATGTGTCTGCATGTCCATTGCACTCACGACTGCAATACCAGAAATGGTTGGTGACATGTCCTTCAGATCTTTGCAGCCTTTTTCTGATGAAATCTGAAATGAACAAATGCATGCACAGTGCTACTGCTTTAGTATTTCACAAAATAAAATTAGTTTAATAAATATTCTGCTCCCCCCAAATTAAATGTAAACATTTCATACAGTCATAACTATAATGAGGTTTTTGTTTGAACTGGCTTTGACAGTATTTGCTTTGTGGCTAAGCCCATATAAAAGATCCCTGCTGTAATGGGTACATATGATGTTTCATGCAAAGATTATGTGTCGGATTATTAAATGTTTGACATCTAATAGCTGATGATTAGTTTATCAATGTGCTGTAGTGGTGCAATTCCCAACCATGCTAAATTTAAATTAGACATGTTTTAATGTAAACATGTTATTAAATTACCTTTATTGCATAAAAAATGTGTTGCTTTTGTATTTCTATTCTGTATAAAGCATTGATTAATGTTTCAATCTAAAACACTTTAGTATGTGTAAGCAAAGTAAAAAAGAACAATAAATACTGTTGCAAGTTTCTTTCCAAGATTTTTGGCACCATGCCACACATCATAGGAGTGTTTGATCAGTGGGTATTGCTTTTCTGAAAAAAGAAAAAAATACTTAGTGGTTATAAACATTTGCTTCATCACAAATGTCATGTTAAAAATTTGAACATGGTATATTTCATGTCTATAGCATTATTTTATATTGAAATAAACTTAATTTAATAAAAGTTGAAGGATTAACTGTTACTTACATTCAGTGGGTATGAAATTTGTTTTTTATCTGCCAACTGAATTGGCGATCATAAAGTTGAAAAGAACCCACGCTCAATAATAAAAAGTACCAGTATAATATGACGTTCGCAGACATCATTTTTTACATTCAGCGAGAATTGAACAAACTCGCTGTTAGGGGCTTGGACCAATGGAATGGCTTTAAACTGTAATTAATGTAAGAAGAATTGAAATATTTATTTGAACTATTTACATGTTTTTCTGGCATTTGGTTCCCTCCTCTTTTATAACCATCAATATAGGGGTTGGGGGTTTTGGTAGGTTTTGTATAGGAAATAACGAGCATGAAGGGATAATTTTGCACAACTTGCACATTCAAACGAATAATTGTTTTCGATATTTTTTTTATTTTTTTTTTAAATTGGTTACAAACTTGGACGCCTGCTTATGTACATAACATAACGTAAATATGTGCAGTGCTATATGATATGCACTGAAAAATGCCAATGAAACGTAACATATTGAAACAAAAATTAAAACGTACTACTTGTACTTACTTGTAAAAGAAATCAAGCAACAGTCGAGCGACATCGGTGTCTTTCTTCAGTTCGTTCTCTTCTTTGACTTCGTTCCAACGATTTATTTCGGAACCGATAGCAACTTGTTTAACTCGATTCAATCTACTCCTAATCCGGGCCCGTCGTTTTTTTTCCGATTCGGTAAGCTTTTGGAAAGTTGGTTTCAATTTTTTCTCTGGAGTCGCCATGTTTGTTTTTGACAATTCGAAGGGATTCCGCCGTCTAAAAATAGACTTCATTTGACGGTTGAAGGAAAAAATAATTTGATACGTACGAAAAAATATTTGGCAAAATGCATATTGAGCTACTACGAACGTTTAGGGGACCAAAAACACATTGGATATATAAATATGGATATTCTGAACAAGAAAATGTAAGTAAATTGTCATTCTAACAATTACAAAAAGGTTTTATTAGCCAAAAACGTTTAACATTGCATCAAAGTCAGAACAGTCCTTTTAAGTGAAGTCGGTATCGAACATCTACAACGGAGCCGGTGTTTTTTAGGTGTTTTTTTACTTGTTCCCAGAAGCTAGAGCAAAGTCAAGATGGAGCCCGTTTTGGAATTCGAACTCTGCACTTATTAGAGCGATGCCGATTTGGAAAATGTGGATAGAAGGTATCTCACCACTATTGTTTTTACACTGCCGAGAATATCAACGTTAACCCCTGTTGCAATTAAACCGGGGGGAAAAACAATACCTGATGTATGTTCCCAGGACAGAGTGCTTGAACCTTTTTTTCTTCTTGTTTTTTCTTCTTCTTCTTCTTCTTCTTCTTCTTTTTGTTTTTATCTCACTGCCCCCTTTCCTTTCTCTCCTTTGAATTCCATCTCATTTCTGCCCAATCTGGCAACAACTCCTATATTTTAACTTCTTTAGCTGTCCACCTCCACATCCCAGTCCTTGTCTCTCCAACCGCGACAGGTGCTTGTCTCGTGTGGCTATCTGTGCCACACACCTGCCATTCCCCATCATCGTTTAGCTGTGGGCTTAGTCTCACCATTTCGGGGAGTGTTCAGTAACTAATTTCTGGTATTGTTAAGAGGCACTTGTAACCATCTACTATGCACCCCTACTACCGACGGTCGTTAGTTAGTGCCGTGGGTCAGACCAGCTTTATTAGCGGCAAAGGACGAGGATGCCAGGTGGGTGCAGGGAAACACACAGTGACTGCACCCGTGGAGAAAGTTGAGACAGGTAGGCGATGGTGTGAGCAGCTCAGACGACAGAGTTGGAGGAAACTGACAGAAAGGGTCGAAAATATATTTTGTATAGATATATATTTTTTAATGAGTAATTATTTCCTAAACCCGACTATTAAGCTTCAACGACAAATAAAAGAAAGAAAGAAAATGTTTTATATAACGACGCACTCAACACATTTTAATTACGGTTATATGGCGTCAGACATATGGTTAAGAACATGAGCGCCAGTGCAATTGAATCTGTGTGTCGTATAAATGGTTATTGTATTGTTTGTGGTGTTCACCCGCCTGCTACCGATATTGATCGGACTGCTGGTGCTCGCTTGTATCTGCCAGTGCAGGCGGTCCCTCCTACATCTCCTCCCTACCCCCAACTTTCTGTCTTAGACGAAAGAGCTTGCTTCGCATGCTCTTGCGCCCACGACAGGCGTGCACTACAGCAGCTTGTTCTGAATGTGCACGTTAAACCCTATGACATTTGTGGTGTATTTCATCACTGGAGATTTTATATTGAAGTATTGAATTATAATATAATTCTGTCCTTTGTAAGTTTATCAACTTTTTTCCCTTTTTTACCATTGGCCCCAATTTCATAATCGGTTGGTAATGAATTGAAATGACTTTGAAGAGCAATCCACTGTTCAGATAAACGTTCAGCTATTTGCTGCATTGACAGCCAACGTGTATCAGAAGGCTTGAGCAACTTATGGTGTACAACATCACAAAATTACTGCATTACATAATACTGGTCACACCGTTTCGAAGATTTTTTGAACCAGTAAAACAATTCAACCGGAAGTTCACTCACTCCTTTCGGCAGACACAGAACACTTTTCCTTGCTACAATGTGAATTCTGTGACATATACACCACATTGAATATATGTTTTTGTACTTTCTTAAATCTACCAAACAATCCTAATGTAGCTCCAACCATTGTGTTTGCCCCATCTGTCCCCAGTGATATGATGTTAGCTAAGGGTATTTCATCTTTTTTAAGAACCGAGACAGTGCCATTGTATATTGATTCGCCAGTTGCAGAAGTCAAATTCAAAACTTTATAAAATATCCCTTTCACTACACCACAGGAATTATCAAAGTACCGAACAGGAATACAACACTGCTGCTTGATAGTAACATCGGTAGTGTCATCAGTTAGTAAAGAAAATGGCTGATTTCTTAAACATGTTACAGTGTCTGAATGAATTGAAGGTGCTATGGAATGAACTAGAATATTTCTTGACTTTGTCCTACCACACTGAAATTCTTTGGCAATTTTAGAATCTGGAAACATTTTCCGAAATAATTTTGTAGCATGGTCACAAATTCTAAAACTCAATTCATGCTCAGCAACAAAATTTGACCACAAGACTTCTGCATTTGTTACAGATGTTGCAAAACTATCACAAGTTGACTTATTAAAGTGTGACCCAATAGGTTTTATTTGCTGATCAAGCCAATTTGTTTGATGCAATTTTGTATGTGGATGTCTTAGTAAATCTTTAATGCCACTAGAAATGTTTAAGTCTTTATGACAAACACTACAGTGTGCATATGTAGGTCCCTTAGAAGATGATGTGCACCACACTTTTATCTCGGGATGTTTGTCAAAAACTTTACCATTGAACCTTGTCTTGTAGTCAGGATTGCGAGGTACTGATGCCTTGCTGGGGGTTGAATATTTGCTTGTTGACATTCCGTCAATGTCTGATGTAGGTTCCTGTGGTGGGTTTGGTGATGCAGAACAAATATCGCCAACAGGTTCAGGTGTTATCTGATGTGAACATTCAGCAGTTGTAGCTTCTCCCCTGTCCAGTACACCATCACTGAAAGAAAATAAACAGATTTGCAAATTATTTTCATCAGAATTTTATTTTATCATTATAACATTGGAAGGAAATAATTGCATATTTTGACAAATTAATATTACATGAACTATTTAACGGTAAATTATAATTCTTACACAGTACTTTGTAATTAAATGAGTATCTGAGGTAATGTACACACACACAGAGAGAGAGAGAGAGAGAGAGAGAGAGAGAGAGAGAGAGAGAGAGAGAGAGAGAGAGAGAGAGAGAGAGAGTTTTTCTAATTAATAAAAAAATATATATTCTTTAAATTATTTAGAACTTACCTCTCTAGAATACTTTCTGCAGTTCCTTTCATAAATGAAAATAAAGATGATTGTCCAGGCAGGTGTACAGTTGAGCGATGTCTCTTTTTGGGATTGGTTGGTGTTGAAATCGGTCCATTACCATTGTACATGTGTGCACCATGGTTACCAAGCATGTAACTTCTGATACCAAAGACTGTAATCGATGATTGTGTGGCCCGGTTCACAACACACATCTGATACTGTTTTGCCTGAAAAACATTAAAACCATAACAATATTATTAATAATAATAATAATAAAGTGACACCGTACCTTTAATTAAATTATAACTGGTTACCAATTGTGTTACGCTTTCATATCTATTTTGCAATGAACGCCTACACATAATTATAAATGTCTTTACAATGAGATGTAGACTTCAATATAAATATAATAATAAAAAAAACAAACACAACAAAAACCAAACAAACGTACACTGGTAAGGAGATGAAATTAAATTGTTATTTTCGCAAATTCATGAAATTGAAAATCAAAATGGCGGCCTTGTTAGCCAGAAAAAAAACATTACGCACAGTATTTAATTAGTTTGGAAATAATATTATAAATATTTCAATATATAAATAAATAAACAAAAATCATAAATACCTGAGCTATCTTTGTTGTCTCCAATGGGCAGTTCAGTGCCACGTAAAACACAGATGCCACCACTGTCAAACATAAAAATATCGTCACAAATTTGATGAAAGAAGCATCTTTTCGTTCTTTTCTCCTTGCCCTTTCCTTTCTTATTTCAGATTTCACCCAGTGTGGGGAAACTGAATTACTCGCCATGCAGCCGATACTTGCTCTATACGCACATAAATCTATCATGTTTGAAATCTTTAAATGAATAAGCAAACTCTCGCAATGCAACAGAAATCTTTCATATTATGGCTTCAGTTTACTGGATTGTTACAAATATTTTCATTGGTCGGTTGATAACAAAGACAGCCAATGACAACACTTCTTAGTAATTACACTTAACTCCAATATAGCGGATGAAATTTAACTTTGGATTTGAAAATATAGAAAATTTACAATATATTCAGAAATGGTTGCATCCAAAAAAAATAATGATAGCGAATTGGATAAAAATCCGGATATTTGGCATTAAATCCGAAATCCGGATATGGGTTAAAAAATCCGGATTTTTCGGAAAAATCCGGAAAGTTGGTCGCCCTGATTATATTAATAAGTATTAATATACTGGTGTAGTAAATATTTCCATATTTGACAGATCTGATTATTATTAAATATAAATATAACCAATGTCTTTACAATTAAGCGTTACGCATTTTATTTACATTTAGAAGTACATTTGTATTCTATTTTGACAATAAGTACGTTGAGGGAAGTTACGTTGCTAGTGGATTGCCTGTATAATTACTCAGGTGTTTAATAAAGGCAGATCATGCTATACATGTTATTTATATGCCTTTATATAATTCAATCATATTTGAATTATGAATTATGTATATCATTGAATATTGAGTGTTTTGTGTGTATTTTAACTATTTAAGCCTGTGATATTTATTATTGTATATTGTCTTTACAGGGTCGTTTACTTTTGTTTTGTCCATACTACATCCTTTGTGATTAAACCATGAACCCTTCCGGTGACTCATGTTTGTCATCATTCAGAGTACCGTTATAATGGAGCCGACGTAGGGACATGGGATTCGAACCTGCATACCAAACATGGATGGATCGTCTGCGACAGCTGACTTTTCCGGTGCAGTGATCATGATGAAGGATGGAAATGACATTTAGATGAGCTAAACGCTAGATGGAACAATTCTTCTTTCTTTGCTGTTGAACATACTGTTACAGACTATTCGGTGGATGTGAACATTTTGTTTCTTTGACTTTGTATGGATTAATTGTGAAGTTGTGTATTGCCAGTATACTTGATCAAGATAATATGAAAATTGTTTTGTTTGTATATATATAATATATTTTTAAATTATTATTTACAGTGTACATTGACTAATTTTGTGTGAAGTCAATATATATATATTGGTTTTGCCTGATTAACCAGCGATGGTATATATTGTAAACATTTTCCTCTATTGTATTTATTTTTTATAGGTTTTCTTTAAAAAAAAGTAAACATGTAAACACTATTGTCAGTATCTTTTTGGATTTGAGAAACAACTAGTTACATTTAGTTAGTTAAAATAATTGTAACACTTATTGTGTTAGTTTGTTTACATCCGGTTTAGTCGCATCCGGTTTAGCTACTTCATGTTTTGCCTACCTAGGATTAGTATTACACCAGTATTTTTTATTTATTTTTTCTCTGACAGTTGAATATTTTTTTCCGGGACATGACTTAAGCATGAATACCTAAAGTATTGTTTTCTCAAGTCATGTAGAGTTAATCTATTAGATTGAATCATCAGTTTGTTATAACTAGTTGATACTTTTGGTAACTTGAAACATATTATTTTATTGAATTTAATCTTGAATTTTAAATTTAATTTAATTCTAAAATTTTAAATTTACATTTAAAAATTTAAATTCAAGCTTTGGGTCTAGTTTAAACTTAAATAAACTTAGTTGATTATAAATTTAATTAAACAAATTAAATTATAATTAAATTTGAAATTTGAAATTTAAAATTCAAATTTAAAAAATTTAAATTCAAATTTTGGTTTAGGTCTTAAGCTTACTAATAGTTTGCACTTCACTGCACTGCACACGCCTTCATACTACTTTATTTCTTTTCTTTGTATCTTTGACTTTGCAGAGCAGTTTTGATATTTATTGGTAGTGAATTTGTTTATAGATATACATGTATATGATTTCTTTTCAGTTAACCCTCTACTACTAGAGCAGCTGTTGGATACATTCGTATGCATATAGTTACAAATGTGTATGATTAGTTGAGTTAAAAACTTTCTTAATCATATGTTTTTATTTCAGAAGTCAGAATTATTTAACATTTATTTGAATAACTGTATATAGACAAGGTATACTTTAAATGATCCAAACAGCAATCGTGAATTGATTATGTTAGTCTTAACTTGTATCAGCCAATATAGTGTGCTAATGTACATTGGGTGTTATACTTGGATGGTATAGGTAAAACTGTTAAGTCAATAGGACACTTGATTTAATTTGTCTGTTTTATTGTCTTTATATAGTGCATTGGCACTTGAAATGTCTGGAATAGGTATTCTTTAGAAAGTGTTGATGATACTGGTTTAGTTGTCTATATTTATGCTAGTTGTATTCGCCTATATCTAGTTGTAACCAATTGTATTTAGTGAACCTAGTTGTATGCATTGAGGTTTGTACGAAATTGTATCTGGTTCAATAGCGGAAGCAGAAGATCAGCCCGATCCTCTAAAGGAAGAAGCACTATATTATGGTGGTTTTTCTGCTCAAGAAGTGTCTCAACTGATAGATGCATTTAAGGTACTAGGGATTAAACCCAAGTCAGAAAGCCCCGAAGATCTTCAGGCCTGGATGAAAATTTATGTGAAGTCATTAGAAACTACTCCAGCATCTCCTCCTGACGAAAAGCCTGTTGTTAGTACCGTCGAGCTGAGTCAATCACCTAACGCTAAGGGTGAACATTCTTTCGACACGTGGCTTTATGAGGTAGAATGTCTACAACGAGATAATAAGCACTCTGTACAGGTCCTAGCTAATACAGTGAGAAAAGCATTGAGGGGAGAGGCGGCCAGAGTAGCAATGCGTCTTGGGGCCGAGGCTAGTCTTCATCAGTTGATTAGTAAATTTAAGAGTATATATGGATCAATTGATGAGGGAGAGTCTTTACAGTGCTCATCAGCGAGAGGATGAAAATGTTTCTTCCTGGGGCTGTCGAGTGGAAGATATTTACTACAGAACATTTAGGACCAGTTCTGCCAAGGAACAGAATGCCAACCAGAATTTACGTTCTCGTTTCTGGGGTGGTTTGCAGCAATGGATCAAAGACTGTAGTGGACACATATATCATAGGACTCCAGAATTCGATTGGCTTAGGGTACAACTGCGTAGAGTTGAACAAACTGATATTGGTCCAATTCAGTTTTCCAAACAGCTTTCAACCAAGAAGCCAGTTCCTGCAAAGCGGTCTACAGTGGTTTCACATTCTGCAGAGAAAGAATCAGAGGGTAGCAGTGACATAAAGATGTTGGAAGCCATGATTTGTCAATTGAATTCCAGATTTGACAAGCTGGAGGAAAAGTTGAGTGCAAAGCCACCTCACTGTCCTTTACCAGGGAGAGAATCCCAGAGGTTCACGGTACCTTCATCTGCACCAGGGGACAGGCCATCAACTACACCTTTTTCCAGAGGTAGAGGTCGTGGTATGGGTCAGACGAACCACAGCAGAGAGATAACCTGTTGGACGTGTGGACACGTGGGACATATTACCCGAGGATGCTGAAGCCAACCTTTAAACTCGATAACACCTTTGAAGGAGAGCAGATCAAAGGTGAAATAAATAAATGCTCCACGTTTCAGTACCTGATGGTCTCATAGGTGAGGTAAATGAAGCTTCTGTGGTCATTAACAATCATCCCCGTACAGCTCTGCTTGATACGGGATCTGCAGTTTCCACGATAAGCCAGACATTTTATTCTGATCACTTGAGTGATATAGAAATGTTTCTATTGGCAGATATTTTAAATATAGAAATATGCTGATGGCTAAAGTTTGCCATACAGTGGTTACATTGATGTTGATGTAATCCTGGAGGGGGAGTTATCTTGTAAAGCTATGACTTGTTTGTTTCAAGTTGTCCCTGAAAGTAGATACAATTCAAAGGTACCCATTTTGTTGGGCACAAATGTATTGTCATCAGCTTTGGATGGTCAACAATATGGAGATAGGTTTTTACAGGTAGCTAATTTACACATACCGTGGTATTTGGCTTTAAGGAGTATAGTGTTGCAGGACAGAGGTCAGTCAAGGAGTAATGGCAGGTTGGGATTTATCAAACGTGCTCTGATTCATAGCATTACTATTATTCGTAACTCAACAGTTACCATTTCAGATTTTGTTGATAACAAGATTCCGTTTCGAGACACGTGTGCCATGATGGTTACTCCCAAGAAGACTATTAATCCAAACCTGGAGGTTGCACCAGCCATCTTTTCTTATACATTTAACTCTGTTTCAGGTATTGATGTCACATTGTCGAATGTCACCACACAGACAGTTGTGATTGCACCAAAAGGTATTTTATGTGAGCTTCAGCATGTAACCTTGGAAGATCTAGAGACAGGTGATGGAGAAGATGACAAACACCCGTTGCTTGAGAAGATTACACTTCCAACGACTGGTTTGACTCCAGAGGAGTTGAAAAAAGGCACAGACTTGATATTGAAATATCAAGCTTTATTTTCAACTGGAGATGAGGACATTAGCCACTGTACAAATATGCAGCACATAATTGAGCTGACCAACGAGATTCCTTTTAAACAGCGACATAGACACATACCGCCAGGTATGTATGAGTTAGTCCGTTAGCATTTGTGACAGATGTTAGCATGTGAAACATCAGGAAGTCCTACAGCCCGTGGGCTTCACCGGTAGTTATTGCTAAGAAGAAGAATGGTTCTCTGCGCATGTGCATAGATTATAGGCAGTTAAACCAGCAGACAATTAAGGACTCCTATGCTTTGCCTAGGAATAAAGAAATATTTGATTGTCTATCTGGATCTAAATTCTTCTCTGTGCTCGACATGAAGAGTGGATACCATCAGATAGAGGTTGCTGAAGAACATAAACCAAGGACAGTTTTTACTGTGGGCCCGTTGGGGTTTTACGAATATAACCGGATGGGGTTTGGACAAACAGCCCTGCTACATACCAACGGGTAATGGAAGAATCGGCGAGAGGGTTTACATGGATTTCCGTCGATCGTGGTTCAGTTAAATCGTTTGGGGTGACACAACAGCGAAGTTTGCATCCCAAATGGGTTTGTTGTTGTTTTAACAACACCACTGGAGTACCTTGATAATTAATCATCGGCTACTGGATGTCAAACATTTGGAAATTCTGAGGCACAGTCATCAGAGAAAACCCGCTATATGAACATTCCCACAGACAGGACAGCACATACAATAGTCTTTGGCCAGTTGTGGTGCACTGGATGGAACGACACAAAAACTCAAATCAGTTGAAAAGATCCAGCGAGGTGGTTCGATCCTGCGACGCAAGAACCTCAGGCGAGCGCTCAACCGACTGAATTAATCCCACCCCTGCGTCATTGTAAGTCCAGTCACTGTTTTATGTACAATTATGGCTATGTACTAAATTATGGCTCACACCACAACACTAACTTTTTATGGGACCCTGAAACGGGCCCACACCGAAGTTTCAAACTTTCTGTAGTCTGATGAAGAGTTTACGACCTTGCACGTCGAGAAATCTGAGGTTATTTCTTTGAAATCCTGGCGAAGTTCTTTTTTCATCAGATATTCCGATGATAAGGCCTTGATGGAACTGTCGCCTTTTGTCATACAAAAAGTGCTCGAAGGCTTGGTTGGAGAGCCCAAAGCTGTTAAGAAATTGAATGTTCCATGAGTCATTCCAGAAATCTCCTTAAATCAAAAATGCTTTGCAACATTTCTATCATTGTTAGTCTTCATGCGACTCTTAATTCATCTAAAGGAGGAGTTCGCTCTAGACTCTTAGACGGAGTTAGTGAGGATGAGATTTATGAAAGTTATAATAACTGACACATATAATGGCGCCAAGGTCAAGATTGTTACATATTGTAATAGATGGCAGCACTATCGGATACTACTATCTATATGGCATCCTCCCTTTTTCAAAAACAAAGTTGCAACAATCTGATACAATGTTCTACAACACTAAACCAAAATTTCATTATTTGAACTAACCATAATTTGTGTGAACCTTTTTTTCTCTTTTTATTCTCTCTCTTTTTTTTTAACAAAATAATTAATTCTGTACTTTCGTAAAGTCAGTGAACATTTTCCCGCATTCACTGCGTATAACCATAAACAATTATAACTCACAACAGAGTTAAACTTGAAATAAACTAAAAGTAAACCATAAAAAACAAATCTTCTGAAGTCCTTGTTTTTTCTCAGCACAGTTATTATAGAAAATGCACTTTCCTCAAATCACTGAGTAATGGTTTAAATAAATAAAGAAATAATTTTTTACTATCAATATTATTGTTTTTTGTCGTCATTTATTATAAACAAAATGTATACTCCAAAAATCAGTCGGTGGAGTCGGTGCTCCGTTCATTGACTGGAGCGCTGCTTTAATGGAATGGCTAATGGCCTTGGTCCATTCTGATAGCAAAATGAATACAAATTCTAATATGACATGGCTAACAAAGAAAACTAGTTCGATTACCTTACTCCTAAGTATCATACCTGCTCCAAACGTCTGTCTTAATCCGGGTCCTGATCGAGAGTGATCTAGTTAAAACAACAATAACACTTTTATATAAAACACACCTTAATGGCCCTTTAAAGTTACATTGTATTGTTACCATATTATAACATTATGTACAAATATGAAATACAAGCTCAAATGTACTTTTCAAAAACTCGTGTGTGTTCGTTATGAACGGATATCGTCAAAAGTATACGCTCAATTCATCGCCAGTAACGCCATGTAGGTCGGCACAGTTCAAACGACAGCCTGTTGTCAAGTCAACACGTGCGTTTGCCGATTTTAAATTGTAGGGTTCGTCTTGTATTTGTACAAAAAACGAAACCTCAGACCTATTTCCATGCAACATCGGTGTCCGACAAGGAGAAAATGTGTCACCTTCCTGTTTTCCCTTTATCTAAATGATATAGATAATTACTTAAAAAGCCACAATTGTACTGGGGTATCCCTGGATACGGACGAAACGTTCTATGAAACAGCTCTTTGCTTCTTATGTTTATTATATGCTGACGACACTGCGCTTCTCGCATCAAACGCCTCTGACTTACAACAATCTCTAAATGTCTTTTCACAATATTGCAATAAATGGAAACTCAAAGTAAACGTAAGTAAAACTAAAGTAATAATTTTCAATGGCACCAGTAATGACTACAAAAAGGTTTTTACACTTGGAAATGATGTCCTTGAAAACGTAAAAGAATATAAATACCTAGGTCTTACTTTTACCAAACTAAATAAATTTAATACAAGCAAAAAACAGCTAACCCAAAAGGCAACAAAAGCTATGTATTTCGTTCTATCTAAATCTAAAGATAATAACTTTTCAGTAGAATGCAAATTAAAACTATTTGACTCCATTGTACTCCCGATTCTCTTATATGGATGCGAAATATGGGGTTACGAAAACATCGATATCATTGAAACTATTCATATAAATTTTTTTAAGACACAGCTTACCAGTAAAGAAAGGCACCCCTCTATTCATGTTATACGGAGAACTAGGAAGAAGACCCCTTAAATTAATTACTAGTATTCAACAAAGAATTATTGGTTTTTGGGCCCGTATCGTACCTGGTAAACAAACAAAATCATCGTTTTTACTGCATGTTACACGACTCTTCTGTTAATGGATATAGCTATAAATGGATACAATTGATCGAAGATATATTTAACCAGCTAGGAATGACAAATGTCTGGATGTCACGGAACTTTTCATCCATAAACATGCTTCTTAAGCAAGTAAAATTAAGACAAAAC
>JAECMU010168610.1:0-11023 GCA_016106625.1 Dracogyra subfuscus
CATTAGGTTATGAACTATTAATATACCAGACAACAGCTGGCAATTGTAGAGCATAACCAAATATTGTAAAAATTTCGAAAGGGTCTGAAATTTCCCATATTGCCCCATTTACGGGGAAAATTGGGATTTGGTAAAGGAGCAAATTGAAATGGATGGGGCATACTGGGATGACATTCTCCCTCCACAGATCACAGAAAAATAAACAACTATGACAAACTATCTAAGCTGCAAAACATTTATTTTAACAGAATAAAAGCACTGCATGAACATCTGTTCACAGTAGATTATAACTAAAACCTAAAATGCAAAGAATAACTTTCATCAGTCAAGTTAACTTCCATCAGTGAAATTTTAAATGAGTTTACATTTAACCTCCAAACACAAACTTATAAACTGAATTCTAGGCAAAAGCAAATCACTTTACGGAAGTAATCAATAAATAAGTTGGTTTTTTTAAACTTGTATAAAACAACATGTTACTCATAACTCATAGTGTAAGCCAAACAAGAAAAAACGGTTCAACTATCATGTAAATTCAACTTGTCAACCTCGACTGTCAGATTTACAGTGATTTAGTCAGAACAGATATCACAAATAAAGTCATCCTCCTCAACCCCTGCACAGTCCTGGTGAGACCACCCTTTGCAGGTGGTACACTGAACCCAAACTTCACCTTCAGCCGAATAAGAGTATACATGATTGCAATATAAGCACTGTGCATCTTCATCATCAATGCTGTTTCCAGCAGGCCCCTCCGTTACAACTGTTGAGTTTTTGCTGGCCTTGCCACGCTTACTACCACATTTCGCTCCTTTCCCCTTTGTTTTAGGACTAATTACTTTATTCACAGAATCTGCTTGCTACTGTTGCAGGAGTTGCTGCTTGTATGGGCTACAACCGTTGATCCACGTTTTATGCCTTTATGTGTCACAGAAACCTTTTCTTTGAGCTTCGGGACTGGAGAAATAACATATTAGTAAAACAAAGGACACCAATTTTGCCCTAGGAGAAGCCACTCCGGAAGTGGAGAGAACTGCAGGAGGAACCACGGACCCAGCCTTGGGTGCTGGTGCTGTGCGTGTGGGTGTTTGTGGGTTGATAGTACCAGTGGTGGGTAGAATGACAAGACTTGGCGACGCATCCTAGTGATCCTGGGGGTGCACCTATCTTTAAATGCTCTTTCATTCTCACCCTAGGAAAAATTATCATTGGTGGGATGGTGCGTTCATACAAATAGTAGCAGTGCTCTGCAGATGTTAAAGTGCCGACTTAGGACCATCACTTCAACAAAAGATCAACCAAATGTTTTGATACTTTTAAGCGATTTACTATGGGGCAAAATGAGAATGTTATCCCGTTATGCCCCAGCCATGGGTCTTGTACTTGACCGCCACTAAGCCAACACCCACAAATGAATCATAACTAAACTCTGTTATTTTAACGTTTATGTGATCTAAGACCAACCAAACCTAATATAGAATGGATTCATGTTATATATTAGTAACGAAAACAACTTTAAATAATCAATATTTTACAAGAAATGTACGAAAAATAAGTGTTTGTTTTTTTAAATCAGTTTCTTCATACCTGATAGAAAAGTACGCTACCATGTGCAGGTCACGTGATGTACAAGGAATATTCGGGGCATACTCAGACAATTGACAACAAAAATCCACTTTCTCGTTATGCCCCACTCTCCCCTACGCCTTTAGAGGGAAAGATACATTGACCACCTGTTACAGTGTAATTTAAAGTGACAGACCCCAGTTGTTAATCATTACGACACATTTCTTCACTATTATAGTCATTTTTGATAATTTAAATTAGAAGTACTTAAGTTTTATTATTTACAATATTCATTTTCATACATCTGAAGTGGTTCTGGTCATACAGGTTTTTCGAAATGCATTTTTAATAATTCTAAAAACGCACGTTCGTCTGAGAAGTAACGGTTATCGAGACAAGCGCTAGTGGACGGTATTTCCCCGTTAAACGCCACATACTTTAGCTTTTCTCTACTACAACCTTATTTAGGCGTGTTGCGTGTGTGTAGGTTTACTAAACTTAAGTGTTAAAGAGACATACCCTAGTTTTTAAACACTAAGTCATGTTTTAGTATTAGAGGGGTTTTTTGTTAACTGAAACTATACTTTACTTAGATTTGTTATTGTTTAGATTATCAATTTCCGTATATTCGAAGTGGTTTTGGTCATTCTAGTGTTTTTAATATCACAAAATGCATTGCTCATATTTTTTTTAAACGCTCGTGCCTCTGAGAAGTAACAGCTATGGAGTAGAGATTTAGTCTATTTTCAGAGAGTATTTCACGATTTCAAAGTCACAGACTCATGTTTCACTCAATTGCAATTTTATCCAAATGTGTTAGTTTTGTATATTAACTAAACTTAGTGTTAATTTTCACGGGTTAAAACTAGGGTATATCGCTTTAATTTTCACGGGTTGAAACTAGGGTCTGTCCCTTTAATTTTCACTTGTTGAAACTAGGGTATGTCCCTTTAATTTTCACGGGTTTAAACTAGGGTATGTCCCTTTAATTTTCACGGGTTTAAACTAGGGTATGTCCCTGTAATTTTCACGGGTTGAACCAAGGGTCTGTGCCTTTAATGTATGTACCATCATTTCATTTGCATTAGTAAAACAAAGAATTCACGATTATCTCACTACTAAAACAAACAACAGACATTAGACTTTTTGATATAATGTTTTTAATGCAGCATTCTGCTGTTGATTCCAATGAGAAATATGAACATGACACAACTTAAGTATGTACAATTTACAGAATATGAGTACAAGGCATACATGTCAACTTTATTGTGATATGAATCTATGCTGGATTAAATCCAGATTAACAGATGACAAATTGCTTTGTAAAACAAAATGATATTTAAAAGAATCCTGCACTCACCATCTGTACAGGCGCGGATCCGGAGGGGTGTGTGTGTGTGTGTGTCGAGGACCCCCACCCCCTTCTCGTGACCAACGATTTTTCGATTATGAGATTTTGATGCGCGACTGGCGTGGCGATGTACTGGCAGAGTAAGCTCAAGACTGGACCCCCACGCTAAAATTCTTGGATCCGCGCCTGCTGTACGATATTACGTCCAGGTCATATCTTTGGATCTTCTGATGACCTATTGAATAGGGTGTCCAAAAACAACTCATACTCCCCATTGGTCCAAAACTATGCCACGGTACAGGTAATACGTTTGGTTTATGTTAATTAAATTAAAAAAAAAACAACAAAAAAACCCCTAAATTTTGGCCTAAAATTTAAAAAAACAAAAAGTGAATTAATTAACCATCGACTATTGGATGTCAAACATTTGGTAATTCTGACATAAGTCTTCAGATTAAGCCCGATACATTTTTCGTTTAGCAACAGTGAATATTTATATATACTTTCCCTGTCAGGATTCGCGGTCAGTTTTGGATCGATCCCAGTCAGTGGGCCCCATTGGGCTATTTCTCGCTCCATCCAGTGCACCACGACTGGTATATCAAAGGTTGTGATATGTGCTATCCTGTCTGTGGGATGGTGTATATAAAAGATCCCTCGCTGCTAATTGAAAAAGAGTAGCCCATGAAGTGGCAACAGCAGGTTTTCTCTATGTATGAGTGGTGCTTAACCATATGTCCGATGCCATATAACTGTAATTAAAATGTGTTGAGTGCATTGTTAAATAAACATTTCCTTCCTTCCCTAACAGGACAGCACATATCATGGCCTTTGATATTATATTTTGTGGGATTTATACAAAAACAATGTTTTATCCTTTCAGAAATCTTGTTATCATGGCCATATGTTCTCAAACTGAGATCTGCCCTGGATTGGACCACTGGCCTCCAGAGGCTGAACCCTGGGGCCGAACCCCGAGGCTTAACCCTGGGGCGGACATGCTTGAAACCTTCATGGTATATGAACATGTTAAAGTCTTATCATCATCATCATCAAACTGATTAACCAACAGATGATGATTAATTCATGAACTTGCTGCTTTACAAGAGCTCACTAAATAAACCTAGTACCTGAAGAGTATGTCCTGGACAGCATACTTGAACCTTAGTTTGATATAGTATGAAAATTAACAGTATCTTTTTCACCATTATTCTATTGTTCTGTTACTTTATTCTGATTAACACAGATATTATCATATTCAGCATTAATATTTAATCCTTTTATAATGTTTCTTTTTTAATTCACATGGAAAGGGAAACTAAAAATTGCTCTGCTTGAACTAGTCTCAGGGGAATAATAGTGATAGCCAGAGGCAGCTCTAGGGGTGGTGGGCACCAGGGTCCCGGATCCCCCTATATTTTGTGAGTTATTATATATTAATTTTAATTTGTTTTACGATCACTCTCCAAACCTCCCCAAAAGTTCCCTTGGCATTCCGCCTGTTATTGGGGCCCCCACTAAATAGATTTTCTGGATCTGCCACTGATAGCTACTGTTAAATGGCGAAGTCTGTTGATGAAGTGTGATAGAACTTGTATAACTTTTGGAATTGATTAAGGGCGGGACATAGCCCAGTGGTAAAGCATTCGCTTGATGCACGGTCAGTCAGGGATCGATCCCAATCGGTGGGATATTTCTCATTCCAGCCAGTGCATCACGACTGGTACTATCAAAAGTCATGGTATGTGCTATCCTGTCTGGTACGGTGTACATAAAAGACCCCTTTCTGCCAATCGGAAAGAGTAGCCCATGAAGTGGTATCGACAGCAGGTTTCCTCTCTCAATATCTGTGTCCATATGTCTAACATCATATAACCGTAAATAAAATGTATTGAGTGCATCGTTAAATAAAACATTTCCTTCCTTCCTTTCGAAATGATTAATGACCGAATATCAAATATTTGTTTTACATAAACCCCACAAATTAAACAGGTTCAAATACATTTTATGTAATAATTATTATTTTATTAAAAAATAACTGGGTTTTTGCCATTTTTAAGTTTAAATAGATGATTTGGCAAATGTTTCTGATCACCCAGAGCTGGCCCTGACTGAATGAGTCGTGTTCAGTTAGAATCTTTGTACATCTCTTGTAACATTTATTAAGGATCTTTTGTCGGATCTTTACAATTCAGCAAAACATTGAGTGTTTGACTAACGGCCTCGGATCTAGCTACATCTATCATTGTAAGATGTTCACCATGGCTCAACTTCTTAGTCACAACAAGCACCTTCAATTTCCTTGGTTAAAAGCCTGTTAGTTTTGCTTTTAAAATTGTCTTGATGTTAATGCATTTGTCTTACACACACACCAGATTCAATGACTTTGTTTGACTGTAGTGTACATCTTGGTGGTAAAGCTTCTAAGCAACAAAACCTTGGCAGCAGTGAGCACATTGGATGCATAATTCCACAATATTTAATTTATTGTGGCATAACTGTCCAATCAGAAGTTTGCTGTCAGTCTGTAAATATTTAAATACGGCCTAACCATCCAATCAGAAGTGTGCAGTCACTCTGTAAATATTTACATATGGCCTAACCATCCAATCAGAAGTGTGCTGTCAGTTTGTAATATTTAAATATGGGCTAACCATCCAATCAGAAGTGTGCTGTCAGTTTGTAAATATTTAAATACGGCCTAACCATCCAATCAGAAGTGTGCTGTCAGTCTGTCTATCTCTAGAAGATCATCCAAAATCTGAAAGAACAACATAAAATTGTAATTAAATAAATACAAGCTGGATCTTTCAAATGTCACATAAATTACAATAGGGGAGATCGGACCATCTGAAGGAAAAACAGTTGGCCTGTGCTAGAAGCTAAATTGGGATAACAAATTTATACTGCTGTTTCATAAAAAATAAAAAAATAAAAAATAATTAATAAAAAAAGTGATACTTTATTCTTATTCTGACCCAACTATGATTGTTTTGAGTTTTCTACTATAAAGCATTCTGGAAAGCCAGAAATGTCTATGTGAGTATGTGTATCTGAACCAGTCTACATGTATATGAGTATGGGTCTTTGAACTGGTCTATGTTCTTTGAACCATTATATGTGAGTATGTGTCTCTGAACCAGTCTATGTGAGTATGTGTATCTGAACCAGTCTACATGTATACGAGTATGGGTCTTTGAACTGGTCTATGTAAATATGGGTCTCTGAACGAAATTACGTGAGTATGGGTCTCTGAACCAGTCTATGTGAGTATGGGTCTCTGAACCAGTCTATGTGAGTATGGGTCTCTGAACCAGTCTATGTAAGTATGAATATCTCAACCAGTTTACAAGTATGTGAGCATGGGTCTCTGAACCGGTCTAAGAGTATGGGTATCTGAACCAGTCTATGTGAGTATGGTTCTCTGAACCAGTCTATGTGAGTATGTGTATTTGAACCAGTCTACATGTATATGAATATGGGTCTCTGAACCGGTCTATGAGTATGAGTGCAGAAATCCTATAGAATTCTTACATTACACTGATCAGCTATACCAGCACGACGACTACTCTGAAGGAGTAAACTTTTAAATATTGTTTAATCTATATCACGTATTGTAAGAGAAAAATACTTCAGTAAGCCACTTTTTGGGCTACTCTTTACAATTAGCAGCAATGAATCTTTTATTTGCGCTTTCCACAGGCAGGATAGCACAAACCATGACCTTTGTTGAAACAGTTATGGATCACTGGTCGGTGCAAGTGGTTTACACTTACCCATTGAGGCTTACACTCACTTGGTGGCGTCGTGGTTAGACAATCGGTCAACAGGCTGGTAGGTACTGGGTTCGTGTCCCAGTCGAGACATGGAATGTTTAAACCACGACGCCACCAAGGCCGGTAATATTAAATTGAGTCTATTTTGTTAAAACTATTTTATACTCCCAATAGGTAAAATATCACATCTTTGATTCTCTAAGAATGTTTTCTGAAGATTATGCAAGTCGCCTTTATTGATTAGTCACTTCTGCTTCCAGCCGCTTAATACAAAGTATTACCATGGGAAAACCAAACACCGAAAATAACCATTATTAACTGGCTAATATTCTGTTTGCACGGACTATGCAATTAAGACGTAACAAAGTCATCTTGGTAGGCTATAAACCCCATGTGTCAAGACAATAATATTTTACTACCTGATCTGTATTGGTACCGATACGTCGAGACAGTAATGTCATGTTAGTAAGCTATAAACCCTACTAGCATAAGACAAGTGCTTTACTACCTGATCTGTGTTGGTTCCTATGCTTCAAGACAGCTCATTTCTTTCCATTATAATGGTCGGCTATAAAACCGACTAGTGTAAGACAAGTGCTTTGCTACCAGGGTATAATCTAGAGAGGCGAGTAGCGATTCACGCACCCCTCATACTCACCTAAAACTTACAACTGGCAAGTAGTTTATTGCTTGCCTCAATAGTTTCGCTATAGGCTATTGTTGAAAAAAGTTATCACAACCCATTAAAGCAATATCGAAAAAACAGCTGTTTCGTTATTTAACTTAGCAACTTTGGGAATCCTAATTGGGAAACTGTTAGGTTGTAATTGAGAAACATTTGGTGTTGGATTGGGAATTTACGTTAGGGGAATGGGGCCTTTCAACGGCCCCAAAGTGTATGGTAGATTATACCCTGGTTACCTGATCTGTGCTGGTTCCTATGCGTCGAGACAGCTCGTTTCTCTCCATCAGATTCAAGTGCAGAAACTTCCACAGCAGCTCACCATCGAGAATGTTTTTCTGCGGATTTGACAAGTCTGGGAACGACATCTTTACACCTCTGAAACAAAACCAATGAAACAATGCAGACAGATGATAACGATCAAGTTATGTTTGTCTTACTGTTAATAAATAGCCCAGTGGTACAGTGCCCGCCTGATGCGCGGTCGGTCTAGGATCGATCCCCGTCAGCTAACCACTGGGTTTTTTTCTCGACATAACCATATGTCCGACGCCGATATAACCGTAATTCTAATGTGTTGAGTGTGTCCTCATGATCCCTCTGATTACAGCTGTCAAAACTCTGTTTTGTTTTACGACATCACTAGAGCACATTGATTTATTAATCATCAGCTATTGGATGTGAAACATTTGGTAATTTTGACATGTAGTCTTAGAGAGGAAACCTGTTACATTTTTCCATTGAAAGGGATCTTTTATATGCACCATCACAGGCAGGATAGCACATACCACAATCTTTGATTTACTGATCATGATGCACTGGCTGGAATGAGAAACAGCCCAATGGGCCCACCAATGGGACTTGATCCCAAACCGACCATGCATCGAGCAAGCACTTTAATACTGGGCAACATCCCGCCACACTCCAAATAACAATGAAGACAGGTTGTTATGATCAAGTTATTTTTGTTTTACTGTTAAAGGCACATACCCTAGTTTCATCCCATGAAAATGAACTCGGTTTAGTTAATCTACAAACCTGTAATACATTTGAATAAAGTTATAATTGAGTGAAACATGAGTCTGTGACTTATAAATGGTGACCTGATGCGTGGTCGGTCTAGGATCGATCTCCGTCAACTAACCACTGGGTTTTTTCCTCGACATAACCATATGTCCGACGCGGATATAACCATACTTATAATGTGTTGAGTGCGTCGTTAAACAAAACAAAACAATATAAATGGTGAAATATCCTCTAAAAAATAGACTAACACTAAAAATATGAGATAATCTAAACAATAAAATCTAAGTAAAGTATGATCTTAGTTATAACAAATGGGCTTTAATAGTAAAAAATGTGCCTTAGTGCTTAAAAACAAGGGTATGTCCCTTTAACAATGATCAAATGTAATTTGAAGGAAACTGTGTATGCTTGCAAACAGCTCCAACCCATGATCTCTCTTATTACAGTTATCAAGTTTAACTACATCTCAAAACATTTAACACTATGGCTACTTGGTAACTTAACATGTGGTTATTTTGACACTTAGTAAAAACAAAGAAAGAGCAGAAACCTGCTGATACCATATAGCCTAATCCTATCCTACTGCAAAAGCAGCAAGGGATCGATCATAGACAAGTGCATCAAGTGAGTGCTTTACATCACTGGGCCACGTCCTGCCCCACATGTCAACGTTTATTTTGTTTAACAACACCACTAGAGCAAATTGATTTATTAATCATCAGCTACTGGATGTCAAACATTTGGTAATTCTAACAACTTAGCCATCAGAGGAAGCATGCTACATTTTTTCATTAGTAGCAAGGGATCTTTAATAGGAATTTTCCCACAGACAGGAAAGCACATACCACGACCTTTGACCAGTTGTGGTGCACTAGTTGGAATGGATCTACTGAGATGGTTCAATCCTGAGATCATTCCCAAACACCGACCCCCTATTATCAGTTACAGTCTAACATGGAGGTGAAACCCACACATGCTGATTTTGAATCTTTCTTATTTTATAGGAAAGATGGAATTTAGCTCTGCTAGTAGAGTGATCATCTGAGGTGCTTGTGTTCTTCTCTGTCCCAATCAGTGCCACGACTACTACATCAAAGGGCATTGTATGTGCTGTCCTGTTAGATAAAATTTGGTTTTGTTTTGTTTGTTTAACGACGCACTCAACACATTATAATTACGGTTATATCGGCGTCGGACATATGGTTATATCGAGAAAAAAACCCAGTGGGTAGCTGACGGGGATCGATCCTAAACCGACCGTGCATCAGTGCTGCCCGCTATGTTAGATAAAAAGCACTAAAAAAATGTCCCTTTCTGTTTATGAAAACTATATGTTTTTAGAAGACTAAGTGTTAGAAATATCAAATGTCTGACATAAAAAAGCTGGGTGTTGCTAAAAAAACCTTTGTAAATGCTGGGTGTTGCTAAAAAACCCTCTTTTTTTCTTCAAGAAAACCATTTCATTTATGGTAGATGATTTTTAAAACAATGGATAATCCAGCTGAGCAAAATAAAAAACCTGCTGCCTTTGAGCTAACTCCACAAGCAGTTTACTATTAAGAGAAATGTTAAAACTTAAAACAGCTAGCATACCATGTAAATTTTATAACCACATCTGAGTCCAGAAGAAGTTTGTTTTGTTTAACAACACCACTAGAGCACATTTATTAATTAATCAATGGCTATGCTATTCGATTTCAAACCTTTGATAATTCTGATTTGTAGTCGTCAGAGGAAACCTGGTACATTTTTTTCTAATTACTTACTTACTTACTTATATTGTTTAACGTGCACATTCAGAGCAAGCTGTTATAGCGTACGCCTGTCTTGGGCACACACCTCAGCTATCTGAGCTGTCTGTCCAGGACAGAATAGAAATTAGTGGGTTAGTTGTTATTGTTAGTGAAAGAGAAAAGAGGGTGTAGCGGCCATACACCTACCCAATGAGTCCTTAAAACTCGCTCTGGGTGGGAGCCGGTACCGGGCTGCGAACCCAGTACCTACCAGCCTGTTTTCCGGCGACTTAACCGCTAGGCCACCGAGGCCGGTTTTTTCTAATGTAGCAAGGGATCTTTTATATGCACTTTCCCACAGACAGGAAACCACATAACACAGCCTTTTTCCAGTTGTGGTGCACTGGTTGGAATAAGAAAAACCCCAATCAGCTGAATGGATCTACTGAGGTGGTTCGATGCTGTGATGCACGCACCTCAAGCGAGCAGTCAACCAACTGAGCTAAATCTTGCTCCCTTTTGGGTCCAAGTCTTTCAGTTGGCATCAAAGTACCAACGAATCTGCATCTTAATGATTAGTACTCCAGGATTCACAGCAAGAATGAATGAATGAATGAATGAATGAATGAACGAATGAATGAATTGAAATGAATGAATTGAAATGAATTAATGTTTATCGACACCCTCAGCACAAAAATACACATCGGCTATTGGGTGTCACAAATGGTAACTATATAAAAATATTATTTATACAATTATATAAAACAACAGTGTTCACAGCAAGAATGTATATCTGCCACTAACTGTTACTTCAAGTTATGTTTATATTGAACTGTTTTACCTGTATGCTTTGGGATTAAGTCCATATTGAACCGTTTTACCTGCATGC
>JAECMU010168731.1:0-10800 GCA_016106625.1 Dracogyra subfuscus
ACAATCTGTTCGTACAGTACTTAGTATGTATTCCTCCTGTTCCTGATAGTTCAGTAATATGGATGAATCAAAAACTTATTTACCACCTATATACATGTTTTCTGTGAAAATAGCCAGCCCTCGTTAGCAGAGGCTTTATGCACAGCCTTCGTATATATAGTCACATCGTATAACCTACATCGGTTAGTTCAGCGTATTCTTTAAAACATGTAACATTTCCTATCCCAAGTCAGCTGTTATGGCATATTTTGTATACTAATGAATTATACAACGTGGAAAATGAAGGTGTTCGTGATCCAGATGTTTAGAGTTTTTCGCGTACGGCTAACGATACATTTATCTATTATATGCAAAGGCCTAACTAGTCGAGATTGTCAATGTTTAAAATGCGTCTGTTGTAAAATAAACTAATGTATACGCTTATTATCAGTCAGTACATGTTTTTATTATTTTTAATAACTTATTTTCATTATTATTGTTTTTTCTATTTAACCTACGTCGCATAGGACGGTCACGCGTTCTCATTACACGAGCTTGGTAAATTGTTTTGACAGCTTGGTTATTCGGGGAATGCCCGTCACGTGACTCAAAATAATACGTCACACCTCTGCTCTCCAAATAGCCGTTATTTTTCTCAGAATTATGGACCATACCCATAATTCAATTATTTTTATAAAATATCAATAATAAGTGTAATATGTTGGTTATGTAGATGGTCCAATAAAGTACTTTTAGGTACAAATCAAATGTATATATTGTCATACAATTCCTTGTTAGGTCAATAATTAGGTCAACCATCTGTGACATAGTGCGTTTAACAAGTGTGATAACATAATTTTAGGAAGCAACGTCATAACATGACGTGGCATCCCCAGGCCTAGCTCAGACTGTGCATTTGAAATATGATGTCATTTAGTCATCTCCTTTTAGTTGTGGCTGAAACATTTCCAGTTGGGTCTTGCTATTCATAAAGAAAATAACAATAATAATATGGATAATAAAGAAATTATCACACTCGCGTGTGAGTCTTACTGATTTTACGAAACTTGTGTCAGGATTTGCCCGGGCAATACAACAATCTTGACATTTGTTTCGTAAAATCAGTACGACACCCAAGCTCATTTAATAATTTCCATATAACAGACCTTTCTCTTCTGATTAACTAAAACGTAGTCATTTTCCAGGTGAAGCTTCAAGATTTCAGGTATCTCAATATTCACAGGGTTATGTGTCGCCTAGAACAACAAAACATTATAATAATTTAAATAGCTATAAAATTTAATAAATGAAAAAACATCATTAAAATTCCTCACAAGAATATTAATTAATGTACAGAGGAAAGAAGAGGAATACATTTTGGCACATCTTGGTACATTTTAAACCCATTACTATACTCTTTAATTTTTGTCATATTTAAAAAATAATAACCACTATCCTATTATTTAATGGTTACTGAAAGCTTCAACTTTTGCCCACAAATCTCACCTCACAATAATAATTGTTCTACTACAATGATCCATCATATGCAATCTGATTAAAATTAGCTCTGCTGGTCTACCAGTAGATCTAACAGCATTGCATGGAATCCCATGTCCTGGTGACATTTCATCTATAAATAACAATTCACCTTTTATAGCGTTATTTGGGAAATTCTAAAAATATTGGGCAACACTATTTATGAAAGAGACGAACTTGTTGGTATATTTCAACATTTAAAAAATAGGGGGAAAAGTGCAGTAATAAACTCTGGATTGCATACTAGTATAAACAAATTTTTTGGCTACACCATCACCATTGTTTTCTTGGTCTTTTTGTATATAATTTTATATTGAAATTAGTTTCTGGCATACATCGTAATTCACCCGAATCATTTCATATACCCTTGGCATAATCCCAAATGTTTTGAAATTCTTTTCCAATCACTGGCATAATTTTGCAAGTTAGGTTTTGATTGGTTAAATAAACGGTCAACTGGACAGGAGCTCCAACGGGGTGCTGTTAGATCCACAAATAATAGTAATTAACCGATGGAGCTAATTTTAATTAGATTGTCTTATATGACATTAAATTCTACCAGTAAGTTAAAAAGGTTCTGTTCAGACATATTGTTTTTTTCCATATTTTTTTTTACTCACCCTCCGTTTTTTCTCTCTTGTCTCAGTTTCAGTCTCTTCAAAGCTCTGAAATGTAATTACACAATAAATCTGTACACAAATCACATCAAAGTGGAAAACAAACCATGGCTAATTATTTCAGTTACATGTACTCATAGAAAATGTTAATGTTTAATGTGAAAGACAGTAGTTTTTAAACACTATGAGATATTTTTCACTATTAAACTATGCCTATTTGGTGTGATTTTCAGATAAAATGTTTTGATTTCAGCATGTTTATACTAAATTTTGGCATGCATATTTTGGATATCCATATTTTGGGCACAATTCTTATCACCTTGAACTGGAACAATCTAAATCCCTGAACAATGTCTTACTTCCGACTGGCTGTCATCACACCCATCTTGCCCATCATCGTCATCGTCGTCATCATCATCATCACTGCTCATGTTTGCCTCACTGTCTCCGTCTAGCACAGGAATTGTCCCGTTAAATGCATCTTTTAAAATATTGTCAATTTTTCGACGTCTCATGTTATTCTTACGACTGAAAGAAAGAGATAATATAATAATTGCTTTCAGTAACCATTTAAAATGGTATGTATTTGGATGGTCACCTCCTATTTTGTGCTCTTAAGTTTTAATACATCCATTACTATATAAAAGGCCAGCAGTTACAAACATTTTAATACCGGCCTTGGTGGCCTAGCGGTTAAGTCGCCGGAAAACAGGCTGGTAGGTACTGGGTTCGCAGCCCGGTACCGGCTCCCACCCAGAGCGAGTTTTTAAGGACTCATTGGGTAGGTGTATGGCCGCTACACCCTCTTTTCTCTTTCACTAACAATAACAACTAACCCACTAATTTCTATTCTGTCCTGGACAGACAGCTCAGATAGCTGAGGTGTGTGCCCAAGACAGGCGTGCGCTATAACAGCTTGCTCTGAATGTGCACGTTAAACAATATTGAAAAAAACAATATTTTAATACTAGTTTCTGGGTTAACTCTGGGTCTGCAGAAAACTTCACCATATTATCTATTAAATGTACAAAATCGCAGAAACCCTATTATTTTGTAAGAAAATGTCAGTTGTTACATGAAAATATTTTGCCAAATTGGCAAGTACCAGAGCTAGCTCTGGCATCAAGTTAATATAAAATAATAATATTTAATTCTGTTAATGTCCGAAAACCATGGCACACTTACAATTTTCTAGAAGTTTCTGCTAGCTGTCGCATTAAATTTCTATTTTCAATATTATTCTTTAAAATGTAGTTTTCTCCAACAATACGATCCCATCTGCAACAACAAAAAGAAGCAAATATTTCCACATTTACTGAGACTCTCGTTAGTTAATAAAATATAGTTATTTTGTGAAAATATATATTACAATACATCAAAAGGTGCTTACAAATTGATGTTCATTAAGTTTTCAGGCCCTCTCTGTCCATAGACAAATGATTAGTCAATTGCTAATTTGTATGCTATGTGCTATATTTAGTTTTCAAAGAAATACATAGTTGAAAATTAGCTAAAACTACATGTATGTTATTTCTACTTCTAAAACAATCTTTACAATGGTCAAACAAACAACTCTCCATAAAACTGTGTACGTTGCCCAAAGTATTACGTTTAAAGAAAATGTCTGCTGTGCAGTGCGAGGCTGATGAGCTGAAGATAATCCAGTCATGTTATTCAAATTTTTATTATTCAAAATCATTAGATATTACATTTAAAGCCACACAATCATGGACTTAGTGGGCCTTATTTCTCTAAATATGGATTATAAATGGAAATTACATTCATTTGGAATACCAAACCTAGTTACTGTGTGGTCCAAAACATTTTATTTAAACTACGATCGAGGGAATTCCATAACACGCTTAATTTTTAAAAGTTAGAACTCTTCATGTTTATAAGTTAAAAAATTATGGCAAAATAGATTCGTAATAATGTGGCAATATATATATATATATATATATATATACGACAACCGTATAATATATATTTTTGAATTTTATATAAACGATCACCGTGTATAGAGACTTGGCAAATGGAGGCTGTCTATTCACATGGCAAATAATGAAAAAATATATTACTAATTTCGTAATGAAAATAAATGCGAATACACTGAAATAAAATAATAAAAATTCAGAACATGAATTCACCATTTATTATTATTATTATTATTATCAAATTAGTTTGTCTGGTTCGCAAAGCTGTCATTCAGTTTAATGTATAGCGTAAAAAAACTAAAACAGTGTACTGTCGCATGTTTTGTCGTCCAAAGGTTGGTTTTGATTAGTCAAATGAAAGGTCAGCTGGACATGGGCTCCAACGGGCTGTTGTTAGATCCATATGTAAATAGTGGAGCTAATTTTAATTAGAATGAATTATTACTTAACCCAGTTGAATCCAGTTCTACGTGCAAGGACAAGTTCATCCTTTCGTTTATGCGTGTGTGCATGCACGTTAATCTTGCATTTGTACAGCCAAAACTCTCCCAGATAAAACACCGCACTCTCCACCCCAAAAAGGTATAGTTGGCTAATAATAATAATAATAATAATTGTGTATTATTATTATTATTAATATTATCTTTTTATTATTATTATTTATTTTGATAGTTCTGTACGGGCAATATTACGCTATTGATATGTCTATGGAAAATGTACACAAAGGGTCCGCTAAATCTATGTACGCCTCCCCTCTCCTGTCCAGAAAACACTCTGATAGTTCAGTAATATGGATGAATCAAATACTTATTTACTGCCTATATACATGTTTGCTGTGAATATAGCCAGTTCTCATTAGCGGAGGCTCTATGCATGGCCTTCGTATATGTAGTCACATCGTATATATACATCGTCTAGTTCAGCGTATTCTTTAAAAATGTAACATTTCCTATCCCAAGTCAGCTGTTATGGCATATTTTGTATAATAATGAATTTTACAAGGTGGAAAATGAAGGTGTTCGTGATCCAGATGGTTAGAGTTTTTTGCGTACAACTGATAATAAATTTATCTATATTATATTATATATGCTGCTATGCAATTAAATAATTGCAAAGGCCTAACTAGTTGGGATTGTCGACGTTTAAAATGTGTCTGTTGCTAAAATAAACTAATGTATAAGCTTATTATCATTCAGTACATGTTTTTATTATTTTTCATAACTTATTTTCATTATTGTTGTTTTTTCTATTTACCGTACATCGCATAGGACGGTCATGAGTTCTCGCTACACGAGCTTGGTAAATTGTTTTAGCAGTGTGGTTATTAAGGGAATGCCTGTCACGTGACGCAAAATAATACATCACACCTCTGCTCTCCAATTAGCCGTTATTTTTCTCAGAATTATGGACCGTACCCATAATTCAATTCTTTTTATAAAATATCAATAATAAGTGTGATATAGTGGTTATGTAGATGGTCCAATAAAATACTTTTAGGTACAAATCAAATGTATGTAATTCCTTGTTAGGTCAATAATTAGGTCAACCATCTGTGTGTTTAAGGCCAATATTTAATATACACATATGTGTAGGTTACCATTTGATAATTAGTTTTATTATGCACATAGTTCAAGATATTCAGGGAAATATAACCAGTATGACCCACCTGTGTCATGAATTCACATACAGTCAATAACGACATTTTGTGAAGCAACGTCATAACTTAATGGGACTTCCACAGTGTTATCACTGATCAAAATGATGTCATTTTGGAAAATGACATCATGTTGTCATCTCCTTTTAATTATGTTTGAAACATTTTGACATGGTCCTAGCTTGTTATTCATGAAAATAATATTTTGGATAATAAAGAAATTATTACACTCACATGTGAATCATAGTGATTTTACGAAACTTGTGTCAGGATTCATTTATTATCCTCGCTTCTGCTCAGGTAATACAATAATTGTGACACTCGTTTCATAAAATCAGTACAACACACAAGCTTGTATAACAATCTCTATGTAAATTTTCAAAATAATTTGTTTAAGAAGCCTATTTTTCTTAAACGCAGGAATTTAAGCATTGTAAATGTATATAGAAGAAAGAACTGTTTTATTCAACATGTACTCAACACATTTTATTTACAGTTATATGGAATCAGACATATGGTTATGGACCACACAGATATTGAGAGGTAACGCGTTGTCGCCACTTCATAGGCTACTCTTTTCGATTGGCAGCAAGGATAGCATAAACCATGGCCTTTGTTGAACCAGTTATGGATCACTGGTCGGTGCAAGTGGTTTACACCTACCCACTGAGCTTTGCGGAGCACTCGCTCAGGGTCTGGAGTCTATATTTGGATGAAAAATCCCATGCCTCGACTGGGATCCGAACCCAGTACCTACCAGCCTGTAACCGATGGCTTATGGTTATGGACCACAGAGATTTTAAGAGAGGAAACCTGCTGTCGCCACTTCATGGGCTACTCTTTTCGATTGGCTGCAAGGATAGCACAAACCATGGCCTTTGTTGAACCAATTATGGATCACTGGTCGGTGCAAGTGGGTTACACCTAACCATTGAGCTTTACGAAGCACTCACTCAGGGTTTGGAGTAGGTATCTGGATTAAAAATCCCATGCCTTGACTGGGATCTGTACCCAGTACCTACCGATGGCCTAACCACAACACCACTGAGGCCGGTGTAAATGTATATAGTTACATATGTGTAAGATATAAACAGGCTTTATAAATTTGACCCAAAATGTATTGAAAATTATTAATACATATGCAGGGCTCGAAACAGCCTGTGGCCAGGTTGCCAAATGTAACCAATGTCCCGTTTGGGTGACTTAAATATTAAAAACTAACAGCATTAGTGTGAGCTATAATATATGAGCCACTATTATTTTTATTGCATATATTTATTCCACATTAAAAGCTTGCTCATGGTTCATGGTTTGCTTACCTTAATTTGACAACATCCATTATTATTTTTTGGGCCACCATATTTTTTGGCGAGTTTCGTGTCTCCCTTATGACATTATGAATTAACTAAACCTATATCTATAAATAAATGTACATTATATGTACTCCAACTTACCCACTATTCCAGCCTTGGAAGTGAATGTGATAAGCTACCATTCTTTTACCATCCTTGTCATTGGTAACGAGTCCCTCAAGGACCTAAAACAAAATAAAACTGTCAGCATTCTGTCAAATATTGTTTTCTTCCATGGCAAGTATGGAATAATGATTGAAATATGTATTCACTATGCTCTATATATTATATAGAGCCAGTGATTTTCCACTGTGCAACGGAATTTACATTTCGAAACATAATTATGATTTTCTACGATGTTAAAAGTAATACCATTTTACTATTGCCACACAAAGTAAAACTGACGATTGGCCTGTGTGCAGTACTATAATTGACAAACGCGTAGTGTCGTATTTACTGTGGCTATGTTCAGCCAGACTGAACTGAAAAACATCCGCTAGACTGGATTATGCGCTTCACAGTAAACCAAATGGCTATGTTGGGAATCAATCAAATACTTTGTGTACGTTAGTGAAATATTTGCTGGTTGAACTTGGGACTTGGAACTGGTTTACTGCTTAGTTTGTTGCTCCTGTTCCATAAGTAAGTTCAGCCATCGAGTTGTCGCCAACACTTTTAGTGGAAGACTGATTTTGACGCTACATGTTAAATCAGATGGCCACTTTGGGAACCAGTCAAAGGGGTGATAAAAATAAATGTTTACGTTTTGTCAACTCTAAGCCCCAGTGAATAAAACAGTGCACCAATTATTGGACAATTATGCTTTATGTAGCCCGAGTACTCTATTTGTTTGTCAGCAATTGCCAAAACAATACATAGCTTGGTCTCTACTGTAATGAGAGCGTATTTATGTCCAAATGTCCGTCTAGCTCTCTTACAGTCAGAGTACTTGGGCTATGCTTTATGTAGTTGTAATAATTGTAACTTTTGCTCCTGATGTGACTTATCGCTAGTAATATATAGGCCTACTTTGATTTAACGACTAATAGCGACTCTGGTCAATTTTCAGACCCTTGTTTTGGGTTAGTACAAAGTAAATAAAACAGACTCAATGGTAATTGTACATATTGTATTCTGAAACGGAAATGAAACAGAATTTACAAAAACCTGAAACGGAAAATAGCTTTTTTTGAAACTGAAAACCACTGGGTCTGTGTATTTTCCTTTTTTTTTTATAGCTGCTTTATCACAAGAACCATACTACATATCATCATTATGCACCTAATTTAAGCATACAATTATCTACAAATGATCTTGTTTTTCCAGAGCTCAAACATAAACGATGGCACTGCCAGCAATTGCCATCATTGTATACAAGTGGTGTACATTATCTGCCAGTATTTAACATTTGTACTTTTGAAATATGTCTACATACAGCAAAATAACCTTTCAGACATGTTTATTTGCTGCAAATATTTGTAAAAATATTGCCATAGGCAGGCTAAACATTGCAGTCAGTGGGCAGCTTCACCCATGGCAATCAGGACTAAAAATTTGCACGGATCTCTGAATCGGTTGCGCAAACATAAAACATCTGAATCTATTATATATATATATGAAATATTTTATTTTTTAAAATAAAACTGGATAATCAGCAGTGTTTCCCCTCGGGGTCGGAAGGACCTCACACCGACCCTGTGAATTTCTTTATCAGTGAGTCAAATATTACCAAATTAACAAAATAAAATAAAGTTTAGGAAATTATGTTATATTTAATGAATTAATTGGTTATCACCGTTATCAGAAGTTTTCCAATTGATAGTAGCATAGAGCAAGCATTTAAAAAAAATTCATAATGTAAACAAAAAATTGTGCAAACAGATGCAAATGGACCTCAATTAAATGAAACAAATATAATAATGCTCATTTGATGTTAAGAATTCTCGTGCGAACAGTTGTAAACATATCACGTGACCAGTTACTGCAAAGGCATGTGGTCGATATTTTGCTGAAATGTGACCCCACTTCGCTAAGTCAGAATTGTTTGTTTCAATGTATTTCTTAAATACTATCGTTTCCTATATATATTTGTCCTTAACTGTAGTCCAAATTTCATCACTTTCTGCATATTTCTTGATGTTTAATCGGCGTAATAAAATCGCACCTGAAAACTTAAAAATATTTGTTTTGATCCAAAGTATAATTGGCTATAATTTAAAGTTGGGACCCATCCCAAAAGACAATATGATGTCTCGCTTGTGTTACTTAATTTTATGCATATAAGATGTGCATTGTATATATGGCCATACCTAATTACAATAAATATGTAAATGCTAATGTAAATAGTTATGATATAACATATTTTCAATAAAATAAGTTAAATGACGCCGTATAGCCTCTTATATGTTAAATTTAAAAAGAGTTGCGTCCCTTTTTATAGAAGTGCGACATCATGTTTTATTAATTACCATAAATGAACACGCCTGTTTCAAATAAAGTTATTATTACTAAATTATTATTAAACCTACTCTGTTTCAAAATATATACCTGTAACCGGCGATCTCGCCTGATTTATGGTAGAAAATAGATTGTCAACATTTATAAATGCTAATTTCTTAGTTTATCAAATGTGTAAAAATACTAAAGTATCAGGATCACCAATGTCAGTTATTCTACTTTATTAAAATTATTGGTTCCCCGTTGTGGTACATACAGTACGCGTACAAAAAGGAGTAACTCGGGTGCACCCAAAAGGGGTCAATTTTTTTATCGAAAACAAGAAACACGATTAGAGTTGCGGCCCTTTGCTTGCTCGTCGCTATTGATAGTTTATAATAAAACAAAACCAACAAACAAACAAAAAACACAATCATGTGACAATGATTGCCAATGTTCAGTAACTGTTAAACCTAAGAATAGGTTAAGCAAAGAAAGTGGTGAGCAAAATACTAGTGCAGGGCACACATTTATGTGACATTAACTTTAAAGGACACCGGACACCAAAAGACATGTAGTGTGTAATGGATTAAGTTAGCGTCATAAACCGCATTACTCTTACGCACGGCTCGCTGCGAGGCACCGGTCAGCTGCGCGTCTTAGGTTTGGAGTAAAAACAGAAATGGGTGGGATTATGCATAGATCTGAACGAAAGCGAGGCAATACGTCATCGATGAGAGCCGTCCAAGAATTCTAGCGATACCGGTACACGTGTTGATTATTTGTTTGTGCCTTTCAGTCGTTTGGAAAACGTGTGATTGGTCTGAACATCCAATACCCGGCCGAGTTCCACAAAGATGGCATTCACTTCAATAAGAAAGGAACCAGAAAGTACTTTTTTAAATTACGGAGACTGTTTGCGGGTTTCTGAGTGACTTGAAATTACGCATAAACAGTGAAGTAATATTTTAAATATCAGAATGTGTTTTGTTGCATTTTTTCTAATTGAGAAAAGTAAATACACGTTTTTATACGATGTCATCACGAACGCATTGAGTATTATACAAAATATATATTTATTACCTTTAATGTTAATGATTTTCCCACCATATCTAAGTATATAAAATACAAGACCACCCTTTGTAGGAACGACCAGTATAGAGCCGTTTAATACTCACACACCCGCACACGTTATACATATAAACATATATATTTTATTGAGTATTATCCACAGTATACAGTGTACAGTATATGTTTTCTTTATCATTACTGACTCTCACACACACACACCA
>JAECMU010168767.1:0-10088 GCA_016106625.1 Dracogyra subfuscus
AGTTCGGGTTTGGGGTCGATGTCTTTATTAAGTTATGAGTGTGTTTTAAGGTCTTAAATGTGAACCTTCACAAACGTGTCTCATGATTTGCTTCAAAGATTAACACAAATAACAGAATTTAGTTTGCTGCCTTTAGTGTGAATATGTTGGGTTTTTTTAAACGTTTGTTTAGCGAAATAAAGAGTAAGCAAAAGTATATTTTCATATCGATTTCAACATGACGGAACGTCCAGCTAAACGTCGCCGTGTTGGAGAGATCATAAACAACCCGAAAGGTTTATAATGCAGAGTTTGACAAGAATGTTAGCGGGAATAAACGGCGGTTTAATAACGCATGTAAATTTGATAAGCTCAATGAATTGGTATGGCAGTGGTTCTGTCAACATATTCTTGTTGTTCTTGTTTTAAAACACTTTAACACTTTCCCTATTTTATGGAGAACAGAAGGTATTTCCATCCAGGCAGACCCCCGAAAACCGGACACCTCTGAAAACCGGACATTTTACTTGGTCCCATGGATGTCCGGTATTGAGGGGTTTCACTGTACTAGTAATAATCAAATACGTTGCCTAAAGAGGGATATATGTCAAAACACTAACATTGAGGGGTTGGATATGAGCAGGATATTTATATTTACAAAATAGATGTAACTGCAGCATTTGACCCAAAATATTCACAAGCCATTGGGAATGGCAAGAGCAGTTATTACTAGCCCAACAATGAAGATCACTAGCCATGGGAGTGGGGCTACCATATTCAAGAAGCCCTGGGCAAGACCACTTCATGCGGGCAAACACACTGTTAAACATCAGGTTAATGTATAAAAACTAAATTAATTTGAGGGCTCTACACTAATTCTCAATGTCCACTTATTCTGTAAGACTGCATACTTTCCATAATTACTTGTGTCTGAAATGTGCTTGTTCCACCCAAATGTTTCACTGAGTGGGTCTTCACTTGTTTAAAACAAAACTCTGAAATTGATGAACAAACAATCACTCAATATATAAACTGTTTCCAGTATGATAAGTTGTTAGAACAATTTACTTATCCTGTACTGAAGACCACATGCACCTGGCAAGCAGGCAAGCTGAAGCAGTCCTGAGTTTACTATGTTCTATCAGGTTACAGTTTTAACATGCTTTAAAATAATAAACTAACAATATATTCTAGAAAGAATTTTTGAACATGCTTTGTAATAATACATACATAATCAAGGTATTGTAACTACGACATGGCATTCAAGAGGGCAAACTCTCACAAACAATTTGTCTGTGCCCATCTTAATTTATCCTATCCTACCACATTAATTTAATGTTAGCAGCAAAACACTGGTCTAGCAAGCACTCTGCCTCCTCAAGATGCCTAAAGTCTCAGTCACCTCTTATGTTATCTTAACCTAAAGTTTAAATCAGCCTCTATGGTGTAATGGTCAATCCATTAGCCTCAATGCTCAGAGGTGCCTGGTTCACATGCCATTACTGCCTTCAACCAAGATGGAGTTTTAATGGCAAATTACTATTTCACAACTCCCTTATCAAAATAAGCTAGTAACTAATAAATTTCATAGGTATTGAGTGTTCACTCTCAGATTAGTTATAGATTAGATTACGGATTAAATATATTGTTTAGGCCAAAAAAATAAAGAAATTTGTTTCAGGTAACATGGCCAAAAAAAGTAGGGTAGGTAGGTAGGAATTGTTTGTTTTTTGGGGTTTTTTTTAATTTTAAAGTTCAAAGAAAGGTTACCCTATCTTACTGTCCGAACCAAAATGTTAACAACTACGAACATTGCTCTCTACCTTTAATTACCGTTAAATGTCTCCCAAATTTTGTCCACACACAAGTTGTTAAAAAACCATTACAGTAACACAGTTTCCACATATGAGACTCTAATTATGTCTTTAGTATTGACTTTTCTGAGATAGTATAACAAAAAATACATCCAAGTTTTAGCCGGCTGCCATCTTGCTTTTTTTATGGAATATTCTTCAAGAGGGGTGAAAGCCTCCAAAGTATGTTACATAATTAATATAAAATCAATGCTCATTAGTGGTATATTTCAACAAACAAAAAATAATTTTAAAAATTAATATGACGTCATCACGTTTGCTTTTATATAATATGTTACGACGTTGCTAGATTAAGTCATATCCTTTTACCCCTCTTGAAGAATATTCCATAAAAAGTCAAAATGGCAGCCGGCACAAAATTACATGCTTTTTTCCCTATGCAATCTCAGCAAAGTTGATATTGATGACATAGTTATCATTTAGTATGTTGAATCTGTGCCATTGCAATGGTTTTTCCTAGATTTCGGTCTAGACAAAATGTGAGTAAAATCTAACAAAAAATAAAGGTAGGAGAGCACTTTTTGGCAGTTGTTAACATTTTGGTTCAGACAGTAAATGAGTTTGCCAGAGAAAAACTCAGTCTCAAGATGAAAGACATGAATAGAGGCACTGATTTTCCGTTTCAATATTAAACAAATTTCTTTTGTTTCACTCACACACATACACACACACTCACACGAATAGACCACGACACAGACTTCGGACATTTTTGGTTTTCTTTACGATATGATCGGGAAAATAATTACAAACGATCACACTATAAACAACTTCCCTTGTACAATTTATTTTGAACAAAGCCTGGCATACAATATGCAATTACTGCATTCCTTTGGGAGATCAGAAATATGGCAATGCCACAAATGTTAAAAATTAGTTAATAAATATATTTGCATATTGAGTGTACATAAAACAGTGTATCAGTCACAGTCCATGAATAATAGCAAAAAAATAAGGGTGAAATATTAAAAACAAAGATCAAACAAAAGGTATTAATTATACATACTTTTTCTTTCAAGCTTTGTTATTGTTTCTTCCAAGTCACTGGCTTTCCCTCTATAATGACTTTTTACATCTTCAATTTCTGCATTTTTTCTATCAGGAATCTGAAACACATTTTGTATTTTGTGTTTTAGGGCAAAATAAACTAGATTTTGTCATTACAAAAATATTACACTGGTGTTATTTCTCAATGTAAGTTAAGAATTAAAACACGTACAAATTAATATCTTTACATTCAAGCAGTTGTAGGATACTGGGTGTGTGCATCCCATCATTAAACTCTGAAATGCTTCAAACATTCAGTCACTGACCAATGTATATGATAATTTTATTTTCCTTTTATTGGGTCAGATGTATGGTCTTGGCTGCCTTGCTTATTGCGGAAATGTCATAGATATATATGGTATGTTTTGGAATACTGTTGGTGCCCTTGTCTTAAAATTGGACCCATTTCCTAGAAAATCCTGCATCCATCCCTCTCTTCCGGGACAAGCCCCTGGCTATCGAGAGCCTGGTCCCTGGACGGACATGCTTGAAACTCTAGTGGTATATGAGCATGTAAAAATTATTCGCACTCGCATCCATCCCACCTAAAGAATACGAAGCTTAATCTAACATCTTCCTTATTGCATTTGCCCCATTCCTTCAAACCAGTCAACTGGAATAGGGGTGGGAATGGATCCAGTAAGTGAGAGGTTACAAGAAATAGTACTAATTAACTGTAAAGAAGTCCCAACACTTGAATGATTCTGTCTGATCGTACATTATTATCTATGGTTTATTAATTTGTTAGATTTAATGTGTTTTTGCTGTAATTTCAATTTTTCTTCATGATATTTAGCCTCAATCATTTTGGCTCTCATTTCAATCTAAAAAACCCAACATTATTAATATATTAAAGTGTTTAATTTTTGTGGAGTTAAGTGCATTACTACTCACAGTGATAAAAATAATCTTTAGTAACATTAAAGAATCAAAACTTATCTTCTACTTCGAAAATCGGATGTTTATTTTTTTGGATGAAATTTGGAATTAGTGAAAACTGGTAAATATTCAGGTATATAACCATTTATATCATAGCAAATCTCTTTAAAATGCATTTTAATTTTTTTTAAATCAATGAACATGAAATACCCAGGGCCCTCAATAGTTTAAGAAGTAGCAGGCTACAACAGTGATGATAGCAGGGGGCAAAGCGGCGGGTCTGGGGGCCCTCCCCAAGAAACATTTGAAAAATCGAACCTCTGAGATGCATTCTCATGGCCTGTTAGCGCAAATCAGTCAAATAAACAACTATTTTGGCACTTTGTTTGGATCCCTTTTGTAGGAGACTTTATTAAAGAAGAGAAAGCACTTTTTTTTTTACCATCAACAAAAAGTAGGCAGCGGCAAAAGATGTTTCAGGCGGCGATTTGCCGCTGGAGACCGGGTACTTTTGAGGGCTCTGAATACCTTTTGGCTTTATTTTGACAGCTGTAAATCTTGCAAACTGCGCACATATGAATATTAGAGCATGTACCATATATTACTTTATTTTCAATGACATTAAACATATTATGCCACCAGTTAATGAAGAAACAAAATTTAAGCCACATTTTGAAGTATGTTTCTTCACTTATTAAACACATTTTATAGTAGAACTACAGAAAATAGAAACACAAAGAAGAGTAGAGAAAGAAAATAATACATATGGTATATGTTCATTAAATAGGTGAAAGTTGAAAATTTTGAAAAACAATTCTGGGTGCTAGGGCTCCTTGTTCCAAGGCAAAGCCATGACCAGATGGAGACCCAGAAAAACCGGAAAATATGGCACATGCCGGAAAACTTTCAACCATGCCATTATAACCTTTCATTTCTACAAAACTGATACTAATTTGTTTATAATTAATATAAAACATATTTTGCATCACCTTTCTGTCTGTAGTCTGTCCAATAACATCTTCTTGAAAAGTCATTCCTACAATGACAAATGAGTTGCATAAATGTATTTTTTTAACACTTAACATATGAAATTACATTAAGGACAGAATAATTTTTTCACATTATCTTTTGAAGTAAAAATATATAGAACTATTTTTTCTTCAAATCCCATACTTCATATTACCTGTAATAAAATGTTAGTTGCATATGCTCTGTTGCTTTGGGTAATGAAAAGAACACCATTTGTCAGATCGCATGCCGCTATACGTACTGCAAGTGCAAACACGGTCTGTAACCGTCTCCATGCTGCTGGATTACAAGCACGTCGCCCTGTTGTTGCTGTTCATCTGACAGCACGCCACATTCAGGAACGTCTGAGATGAGCCAGAATACATCAACACTGGTGACACAGACAATGGGATCAGACATTATTCACAGGCGAATCCAGGTTTTGTGTTCAGTTTGCGAATGGTAGGCGTCGTGTATGGAGGCGACAGGGAGAATGATATGATGCAGACAATGTCATTCAGCATGACCAATATGGCGGTGGCAGCATCATGGTCTGAGCCAGCATTCATGGTGGACGTAAAACATATCTCATTTTCATTCACAGAAACATGACTGCTCAACGTTACTGCAATGAGATCATTACACCAGTGGTCATTCCATTCCTGCAGCAGCATCCTGGCTTTCTGTTTCAACATGACAACACTAGACCACATACCGCTAGGCTAACTACTGATCTTCTTGAGCGGAACCACATCCAAGTGTTGAACTGGCCACCAAAGTCCCCTGACTTGTCCCCATTTGAGCATGCATGGGACCTACTGGGCTATAGGGTACGCAAAAACCATCCTCATATCCTTAATGTCCATGACCTACAAATTGTTCTGAACTGGAAATGGAATGCAATTACTGTTCCTGAGATTAATGGTCTCATTAGAAGCATGAGACGACGATGTACTGCTGTCATCAATGCCGCTGATGCACACACACATTATTGAGCCTCTCTCAACATTTTGGTAGTTTTTTTGTTGGTTTGTTTAACGACGCACTCAACACATTGTAATTACGGTTATATCGGCGTCGGACATATGGTTATGTCGAGAAAAAAACCCAGTGGTCAGCTGACGGGGATCGATCCTAGACCGACCGCGCATCAGGCGGGCACTCTACCACTGGGCTATGCTGCCCGCACATTTTGGTAGATGTACCCCTCCGTTTCATCAGTTGACATTAAAGTGACGATGTTGACACCGTGACGTGTTACTGCTGGCTACATTCAGAAATGCTGTATCAAAAATAATGTGTCAAATAAATTCAACATCTAATCAGGTTGTTTGTATTTCATATCGTGTACATAATTGCTAAACGTATTTGGCACAGTATATATATATATATACAGTCGAACTTGGTCTAATGGGCACCTCTATATAACGGCCACCTGCCCATAACGGCCACCCAGAAACCCCCCCAACGCATTTCTTTCTTTATTTTACCTCTCTAGAGCGGCCACCTGTCCAACGCGGCCAGCGGCCACTATTTTTCCAGCAAAAATTAGGTTTGAACCTGCATTAGCGGCCAAAATATCCCCACCCCCATTTTTTCTCAAATTCTTCCCACCATAAAAATTATATAATCGTACAGCGATTTAGTTCCGGAAATATCCCATCGTTTTCTGCAGTGCCGCCATTGTTGTGTCACGTGACCGGAAAGTCTGGCGATTTGATTCGACTCAAGAAATAATAAATTATTTTGATGTTATCATATGATGTTATTGTCGTAAACAAATATACGTTTACTAATACTAAGCATTATTTTAATCCTTTTGTTAATTTGGTAAATGTCAACAACTGTTCGGTTCCGGCACTTGTATAATTTGCATTCGTTAGTTCAGCTCAATCGTTACTCGATAAGAAGGCGACTTCTCATTGGCTTTAGCCTACGAAAGCAGAATATATTACAGTATCAAAGTTGTTGTGGTTTTATCAAAGGCATTTATAATCAAGGTGTCGGAGTAGTTCCTACCATTAACTGGTCATGATTGTTGTTCACTTTCAGTTTGTATCAAACTTTTCAAAAGTTTTCTATGTTATTGCAAGAGAAACGGCTGTCAAGATTACGAAAACTTAGTAAATTTGTTAGTATTATAATGAAATTTGTTAGAGATCAACAGTAATTAATTTTATTATTTGCAGCAGTATGTATTATATGTATGTACAGTATGTTATACATGTATATTGCCACCATCCACCTTGGCACATGTACCACCGTTGGTGGTCTTTATGTGAATACAGAAGAAGAAGTTGAAGGCAGACATTAATGGATTTAGTGAAGCCGGTATGCTTTGGAAGTTCGCGACCTTTGTTTACCAAAATTGTTTTGTTAGCGGTTCGCGACGTAATCCCAATGCAGGTACCGTACCAACGGATTAGCGGCAACATAAAACTAATAATGAGTAGAACATGTCACTTAAGTAATGCATCCAAATTAAATAAAAGTAAATTTCAGTTTTGTTTTATTTATTTATGAACAAACTATCAAACAAAATGCCACCGAAAAATCGTTCTACTTTAACTTTAGAACAACGAGTAGAATGTTATCAGGATGTCCGAGAAAGAACGTTTAAGTGCTAGAAAGATAGCAATTTGGAGTGAGTCGTACGCATATTGACGGCAAAATGTTTTAATAAATACAATTACATGTACTTTTATTGTTTTATGTTGTTTTTCTTTTCTTGAGGGTATTGAAATTAACAAAGGAACTCAAACTATTACAACAGTTAATAATAAACTTTTATAGAGAAATAAATTAGGATTTCGATTGATTATGTTGGGACCTCTATATAAAGGCCACCTGTCCATAACGGCTACTTTCTGTTGGTCCCTTGAGTGGTTGTTATATACAAGTTCGACTGTATATATATAAAATGACACAGAATTATTTTGTTTTAAACTTTGCAAGGTCATAAAAAGGTAGGGGGTTACTAAGAGCTTTTTATCAAGTTCTAAAATCCACAATTCCAGAAAAACACAGAAGATTTTCCTGTCTGGTTTTGAAGCATGAGGACAACAAAGCCAATACAAACCTCTTGGTAGTGACTGGCACTGAGAGTAGATGTGTAGGGCTTGCTCCAGTCGGAATCTTCTGTCTGAAACAAGGTACACTTTTTTACTTTTCTATTACAGCCAAGTGAAACATTGTAAACCAGAGTACACCGTTTCCTCCAAGCAATCCATCATATAGTAGTACAGAAAATATTTAATAGTATACATAAGACAATGACCACAACCAGCAGGTGACAAAATTTCCTGTTACTTTTCATAGCAAATCTAAATAAAATAATGTATAATGTGATAAATATTAAAAGCTTATTTTTAAAATCCGCCAACTTACAGCATACTTGCACATATTTATTCACTCATTTATTAAACTTAATGGCAGGTTTGCATGGAAGTTGACCTAATAAATGGCCCATCAGCAGCATTTTTCAAGTCACATGATCCGTGCAACACTTGTCATAGAAACTACCATTCATAATTATTCAAATCAAATACTTCAAGAATAACAGCTTCTTCACTTTCTTTGATATTTATTATTTAATAACAATATTAAACTTACTGAACACAACTTTATATCTGTTTTAATCCATTTTTGTCAGTGATTAAAAAGTGTGTTTAAACCAATATAACTGTAGTGTTCCTGTTAAAAAAAAAAAAAACCTACTTATATGACCCTCGGTAAAACCACTTTGATATCCAACTACTGCTGCAACTATCCATTGTTTCCACGTTGATTTATTACTAAATGCCAATGTCTCTGATTTCTCCAAAATCTAACAGATTTGCCCTTCCTTACCTACAACTTGCTCATTTTTCTATTTATTTGTGTACTTATACTGAATTAAATTAATTATAGGCCTGCATAAAGAGTGCTTAAGGTTTGAAAATCAATAAAAATTATGCAGGAGACCAATTGTTCCCAATGTCAACTAACCAGTAATTTCAAGTAAAATAAAAGTGCAGTATCAGTGTGTGATTACCTACGCTAAAATAGCTTTGTGCAAGCACACGCAAGCAAGGGCAATTGTGTTCGGTTTTAGGTTTATAAAACATACAAAGCTGGCATTTTTGTTCATTGTTAAAGTAATAGTTCCTATTTTTAACTTTTCACTATTAGCCATTTTTAATAATTAAAATTAGCCATTACTTATATTGTATTGTTTAGATTATCCATTTCCATACATCTAAAGTGTTTCTGGTTAACCGGGTGTTTATAAAACCACAAAATGCATTTTTTATATTTAAAAATACCCTGACGTGCATGTACCTCTCAGAAGTAAGGATTATGGTTACGAACTCTTGTTTATTTGATACGGGTTATTCCCCCTTCAAACATCACAGTCTTGTGTTTCACTGTTCAAATGTTTTGACTTAAATTTGAACTTAAATTTTTGAAATTGACTTATCTAAGTCAACAACTTAAGTTGGTATTCATCAAACAACTTAAGAAAAAGTTAAGTAAGTCAGGGAGAAAAAACTTAAGTCAGTGGTCATTAATGAAGTATTTCCTATTTATAAACATCTTTGTTATTTACCAACACATTTTATTTATTTACTTTTATTAAATTTAGAAATGTTTTCATTAATTATATTTGTTCTTGTAATAACAGCAAAATAACACCAAGTAACATGGAACACAACAATCAACACAGCTGCCAAACTACAGCTGATCACATGATGTATTTTCAACTGTGACTGAGTATAGTCTGTTTCACAATTAAATCATTGCTGAATGAAAACATGTACCGTATACACTTAGTTTAGTTTTCATACATTTTCAAATTGTTGTTTGTTATTGTTTTTCTTCTTATATTTTTGTTGTTTGTATATTGTTGTTTGTTCTGTTTATATATATATATATACACAGTAAAGTACTCTTATAATGAACTGCAAGGGACCAGGACCATCGGTTCGTTATAGCAGTAGTTCGTTGTAAACATTTACAGAAGTTAGTCGTTTTCATTCAGGAAGTCGGCCATTTGGGATTGTTTTCAGATTTAAATACCATAAACACAAGAATTAGTGGGATGGGTTTTTTAATGTTTCATTTATGATTACCAATAGAAAAAAATATACAAATAAATACAGTATGTTGAATCAAATGAGTGTTCAGTCAGTCACATTTTGAAACAAAATTGCTTATTTTCATTTGCTTAGTGACTGTTAAGTCTCATAGCCTCCATTGCTGACCACAAATTGGTTCGTTTTAACAGTTAATTCGCTATACATAGTTCGTTCTATACATTAAAAT
>JAECMU010168776.1:0-12713 GCA_016106625.1 Dracogyra subfuscus
TGACTGTAAGAAGTATATGTCATGTCAACTTACTAGGACTGCAAGAAGTATATGTCAAGTCAAACTACTGGGACTGTAAGAGGTATATGTCATGTCAACCTACTAGGACTGTAAGAAGTATATGTCATGTCAACCTACTGGGACTATAAGAGGTATATGTCATGTCAACCTACTGGGACTGTAAGAAGTATATGTCATGTCAACTTACTAATACTGTAAGAAATATATGTCAAGTCAACCTACTGGGACTGTAAGAAGTATATGTCATGTCAACTTACTAAGACTGTAAGAAGTATATGTCATGTCAACCTTCTGGGACTGTAAGAAGTATATGTCATGTCAACCTACTGGGACTGTAAGAAGTATATGTCATGTCAACCTACTGGGACTCTAAGAGGTATATTTCATGCGACTGTTCAGTCTGCCAAATTGTTATCTCATTGGATGTTGTCACACAGATCTGGCGCCAGTTGGCAGGGTTGAACCCAATGCTGGTCGGGGAAACAGAGCTGAGCTGCACTGATGCCAACCTTTCTCCTGTCCGATATTTCCTGTAATTAAAAACAAACAAAAGGATGACTTGTTTACAGACACCTCAGCACATTTTAAACTATGGCTACTTGGTGTCTAACATATGGTTATTTCAATACTTAGCAACTTACCTCGAATTGGTCAAGATAAAGAGAAAAGAAACCCACATGCTATTGCTATTAAAAAATAAGCAAGCAATCATTTATTTACACTTTCTCATATATACCATAGCTTTTAATGTACCAATCATGGAGAACTGGTTAGGCAAGAGAGGCAAAAAAATTAAATAAGTCCAGTGAGGATATTTGATCCTATGAACCATCATGCCCAAAGAACGAGTGCTCTATCACTAGGCTACATCCTGTCCCTTCTGGTAATGAAGTTAACAGTTTAATAAACAAAGAAAATAACTTACAAACAACAAATCTACAATTGCAAAACATAAACATGAAATTACAAATGGCGTTGTCACTACCGGTAGATATTTTTTTTAGAGTAGCTAGTGATAACAGAAATCATTTTTAAAATCTTCAGTTAATATACATGTAGGCACTGAATGTTCCATTTAATACTTGCATGTTTTCTACCAAAAACAAAAAGAAATAATTTATAATGAATTTACAGTCTATTTATTAAAATAAAATAAATAACAGCATTTTGATCACTAATTAAGATTCAATTAGTCAGAAAGAAACTCACCATAAAACAAGTTCAAAATCAGGAATGCCAGAAATACTTGCAAAATATTCACTGGCAGAAAAGGCAAGTATTTGAAACTCAAGTTGTGCTCCACCTGCAACATGAACATGGACAAACTGTAGTCCTAACAAATTATATATTAACACACGAGAATCACAAAAGTCTATAACATTCTTAGGTTATCAAACAGGGAATTAACTTGAAATCTAAATATTACTATTCTCAACTTCAAAGACAAAGTATTATGAACAGTTTTCTTTTCAATAGTTGTAAGGCGGGATGGAGCCCAGTGGTAAAACACTTGCTTGATGCAAGTTTGGTTTGGAATTGATGCCCATCGGTGGACCCATAATTGGGCTATTTCTCGTTCCAACCAGTACAACATGACTGGTATATCAAAGGCTCTTGTATGTATGTGCTATCCTGTTTGTGGAATGGTGCATATATAAAATCCCTTGCTACTAACCAATCATAATACAGAACATACTCAATATCACTTTACAATTTAGCAGATGATTAATAAATCAATGTTCTTTAGTGGTGTCATTAAACAAAACAAACTTTAAACTTTTCAATAGTTGTACCGGGCACATGTATATGGCTGGTTTCTAAAAATGTTAAACCTATATATATATATAGACACATCTTATTGGTGTGATATTTTAGATTACATAATTATATAATAAAACTTTACTACATTTTAAGGTCCACACAACCCTAAATTATGTACTCTTTGGTACAGGTAGAGGTGATAGGGAGTGTGGTTTTATTTGTTTGTTTTAACAGATTGACTGTAATGTATTCCTATGCTTTTAACTATATAACATAAAGTCTTTAAATGATAACATATTATAACACATAGTGAATAGTTTTTGCTGCCAATATCATAGGTATCAGTGGCTTTTAAACTTTGGACAATTATTATCCATAATAAATACCAAATGTACACTAAACCCAGATATGAGTAGGGTTCACCCACTTTCAAATCTTTCCCATAGAACCCTAATTATTATGAAAATGTTAATTCTTATCAAATTTGGTTGGTTACAATAAATTAATTTACATTTGGATTAAGTATCAAACAATTAAATACAAAACCTTCTTCTATATATGCAAATTATAATAGATGCTACTACATTATGAAAAATTAACATGTTTCCATTAATACAAATAACACACGATTCTCCCATACAACTTTCTGCCCTGGACCGATCCTTAACAAAAGTCTCATATCATTCCCAGTGTTCTACGCTCGGTTTTATAAATTACTCTTCTTTGGCTAGTGGACACAAAAACTGTACTCGCCAAGCTTAAAATGTTACTAGCCACACTACTCTTTTTTTGCATCATTTATGCATGTTGTAACCATCTAAACATTATACATGACTTACATGTATGCTGCTAGATTAAATAAATAGTTTGAAACAAAGCAATTGTTTAAGTTTTCACTCAGTCATGAATTTGAAATGAGGACCATTTCAGAATTGATCGCACGAGGAAGGTGGGAGGGACTGTGATTTTAATGTTATGCCTCGTATGACTGCTATTTTTTTCCTTACGTATCCTACCGTTTAAATAAAATATTATTCTGGGGCTGGTGGATATAAAAAAAACAAAAACAAAAAAAGCCGATCTCTCCTCATTTGGCACTGTATCACCCATAAAAAAATCCCCGATCGGTAGTTTACGGTACTTTACTGGTTATTGACAGTGTTCATTACAACGAATGCCAAAACCCTCTTAAAAATCTCTTTTCACTTGTGATAGTTGTAATAAATGCAAAATAAAACAACAAATATTCATACCTCGCAAAAAGGTGCGCAAATATTACAAAATTGGCCCGTAAATATTTTGAATTTCCATGAGATTTAATTCGGCCATTTCTGGAATAGATACCACACTATTATAAATTTAGAATTCTCGTGCATTCACGTTAGACATGAGAACCATAAGTAATATGCTATATGTTTGGTTTTATTTATTTACTAGTCATTTATAGTGTATGGGTACCCCGGTATATAATTCTGTGAGTTTGTGACATGTAAGTACGCAAATACTAGCCTTTGTTTAATATGACATGTAGGTCTATGTACTGAAGTACCTAACTTAAGTTTTGTTTCTTGAATATACCCTGCTTTCGCTTTTCGTTAATTTTAGTGACGGGGAAAATGGTACATCTTGCATTCACTGTCAATTTTGTGGTTTAAAAAAAATAAAAATTAAAAAATTAAAAAAATGAAATAAAACGGTGCGCATTATATTGTGGTTCATGTTTTTTTTTATTGGAGTAAACATTCAAAGTGAGGGCTGCGCATTATACACCGGTGAGCATAATACATGGAAAAATACACCAATTCAAATATCTGGATTGTTTTTGCAAGTATCTGGGTTGTTTTCGCTATGAGTTCCGAATGGTACTGAAATTTAATACGAAATTCACAGTGATCAATCGGACAACTTTGTAAATAACGAACTGTTCTGACTGCACAATGATGTCAACAAATATCATGTTTTACGCTGTTTGGTCGCAACGTAGAACACTGAAATAGACTAGAGCTTGTCTCCATAACTGTTACTTTTCAGACGTTTTAGAATTATTTATAATGCATTTTGTGGCTAAATAATGTACATATATATATCATTTGATAACCAGCCTTGTGAGCCCGTTTTATAAGTATACATTAAATTCCATTCCGATGAGTGCCTCTCATTTTCACATTGTAGTCCTTTATTAGTTTTGGACAGCGAATTTCTTTTAACACGAAACGATTTTGATATCGGCTTGGTGCACTGTTGAAAGAAGGTGGACCAGTCGGTTATTCTTCCAAACAATGTTCAACATTGCATCTGACATCATCCATTTACTTTCACCCCTTCTAAGGTCTCTCTGTATTTGACATTGGCCAGCTGTTTAGGATTACCGTTTCTGTTCTTGCCAACAGTTCCAACAATTCCTACCGCACGACGCTTCAAATTGTGAGCAAGGACAGGGCTTGTATAAAATGTCAGTGTACAGAATATGTCCCATATTTTCAATCCCTTTCATCAAATTGAGAACAACAGCTGTTGTTAGCCCAATATTTTTTTCCTTCAAAAATACTGTTATTTGCAATATACATTTCAAACCTGTAGCAAGCAGTATGCTGTTGCAGAATCGCAAAGTAAAAATTTCTTTTATTCCCCATTTTGTTGTGGTTTTGATTTGATGTATTGTTTCATCCCCAGTCTGCCCTTGAAAGGGATCATGCATTCATCAATAGATATGTGATGGAAAGGATAATATTTGGACTCAGATTTATCTTGAATGTATGATAGGACAGTCTATGAGTTTGGTCTGCAACAATTTTATCACAAAAATGTAAGTATCGACCAAGTTTAATCAACTTTTAATGTATCGGCAGTATATGATAACCTTTCCAAGCCCTGGTGTATGACAGATCCATTTGTCTGGGTTTTTTTCACAAAAAAATAACTTTAAATTCTGAGGCAGTCAACACACATCAGCATAGCCAGTCAGATATCAAAGTACATGTAGCTTTTTATTTCTAGCAAAAATGGCTGAATCCATTCAGCTTTGCGGGGCAGGACGTAGCTCAGTGGTACAGCGCTTGCTCAATGCACGGTCGGTCTGGGATCGATCCCTGTCGGTAGGCCCATTGGGCTATTTCTCGTCACAACCAGTGCACCACGACTGGTATATCAAAGGCCGTGGTATGTGCTATCCTGTCTGTGGGATGGTGCATATAAAAGATCCCTTGCTGCTAATTGAAAAGAGTAACCCATGAAGTGGCGACAGCGGGTTTCCTCTCTCAGTATCTGTGTGGTTCTTAACCATATGTCTGATACCATATAACCATAAATAAAAACATGTCTTTTTTTCTTTCCATTCAGCTTTGTTGTTTCCTGGATCGGTAGCAGTTTTGGAACTTGCATGTTTGTCAGTCCAGTCGCATATTTGTTAAAAAAAAATTCAACTTTGTGGAAGGGCACTGTCAGTCTGGCGACACTGGGGAGGGAAATGTAACCGGTCCAAGTGCCTGGACTTGTTAAAGAGGGTTTGGGGGCATTATCTACTGAGGTAACTGAGATGAGATATCAGATGTTCAAATACAGCATTTCCAGCATTCTGAGTACAACATCAGGAAAAAGTGGGCCTTGGATATGAATTTACATTCTGATGATGGTGAAAATATATAAATGGACACAAATTCTCTGATGTAAAAAAACAACAACAAAAACAACAACAACAACGCCCACCAAAATGAATAATCATCAATACATTTGCATGAATTTCACACAAATGTAAAATTTGATAGCTGATTCTAATATGGGGGCAACATTAATTTTTTAACTCGTTAAGTGTGTTGTATAGGTTATAGATCTCTGAAATGTACATGCATTTTACTGTGGATACATAGGCCTAACCCAAAAATATAAATATACATGTACTAACAAACCAAAAATTTAATATGACAACTTGAGACTTTTTCAAGAAATGTGTTTCCAAGTTAAAGGATTGGGTTTCTTTTCTGTTGTATCTGTACTTATAAAATATGTAATGAGTTTATGCTCATTAGAAAACTCTTATGTGTAGCTATCCAGTTATACTATAGCTGTTGTCATATCTTTCATGATTATAGAGAACATTATATTACATCTTTGTATATTAATGGAAATTTTTGAATGAGAAGCCAATTCTTGGACCTTGCAATCAATAGCTGTTTCTTTGACCTTACAATCAATAGCTGTTTCTTTGACCTTACAATCAATAGCTGTTTCTTTGACTTTGCAATCAATAGCTGTTTCTTTGACCTTGCAATCAATAGCTGTTTCTTTGACCTTACAATCAATAGCTGTTTCTTTGACCTTGCAATCAATAGCTGTTTTTTTGACCTTACAATCAATAGCTGTTTCTTTGACCTTGCAATCAATAGCTATTTCTTTGATCTTGGAATTAGTAGCCGGTTTCTTGAGCTTGGAAAACAATAACTGTTTCTTGGACTTTTGGATCAGTAGCCTTTTCCTGGGCCTTGCCCATGGTTTGTTCTATCCTGCCTGTGGGAAGCGCAAATAAAAGATCCCTTGCTGCTAATCGGGAATAATAGCTCATCAAGTGGTGACAGGGGTTTCCTCTTAAAATTTATGTGGTCCTTAACCATGTGTGACACCATATAACCGTAAATAAAGTGTTGAGTGTGTTGTTAAATAAAGCATTTCTTTCTTTCTTTCTTTCCTGGGACTTACAATCTGTAGCTGTTTTTTTTTTAACATCTCCTTTGTGCACAGTTACATAGTTATTTGTAGGATTCTAAATTTTTAAAGATACTTTCCCATTCTCAAAAACTGTGACAATCCTGCGGGTCATAAGCAGACCTAATTTAACAATGGATGCTTTACCGGTACACAAAAAAGTTGAAATGAAATGAATCAACCTGTGAAAATTAACACAATTTTAGTTAAATCTACAGACCTGTAACCCATTTTCAGGGCTACCCCTGGGTTGCTATTTTTGTTCGCCAAAAAATTCGCCAATCTCCAATTTCTTTCGTCAATCTAAATATATATTCGCCAGTAACATATTTACATTTCAGTCAAAATATTTTGTTTTTAATCTCGTTCATTATGACAATATAGTATGTGCTAACATGTACTTATTATTTAGTTTACATCTTGTAATCTAATAAAGAAATGCTGCTGATGTTTAGGGCTGCCTGTAGCCCAGTAGTAAAGCATTTGTATGTTGTGCGGTCAGTCCAGGGTCGATCCCTGTCGATGAGCTCACAAGTGGTACATCACAAAAAAGACAATTTTACTCCTTTTTTTTAAAACCCTGCCCGCGTTATGTTTTGCAATGATGGCAATACTCACCCCTCTAAAGTTTTTTAACAATAGTCTCCCAGACACTTCCTTCTTGTCCTGTCACTGGCATTAATTTTACCAACATTATAAATTTGTAAATATTAGATTTCTTTTTCTTACTTTGGTTATCTATTTTCTTTTCTGCTTTATATAAAGATAAAACTTGATAGTCCCACCACTGTGCTACCCCTCTAGATATTGTCCCATTGCCACAGGCCTGTATCTTTAATCTATTTGGTAATACTAATAGATGCATTGTTGTATATATAATTTAAAAAATCATATTTTAAAGAAACAAAATGGCAAGACTGGCCGTTTTATTATATGAAGAAAAATAAAATTAATAACAATTAAAAGTGCGCAACTCTTAGTCATACCCTATGCCATGACCTTGTTTTGTAACTTCCCTGTATGATTTATAATTAGTACGGCGTCCAACTCAAGGTTATAGCCAGTCATCCAACATAAAGACAAAGGAAACATCTTTATGTTTATTGCTATCAAAACACTAGCGTGCGACAATCTTACACAAGTGGGGGAAAACCTTTTTCAGTTTCACTCTGGTTCGACTTTGTTATTTTTGTGCAAGGGGTGGAGGGATGTATCTTGTCGGCGTTTGTATTTTATCAGTAGATATAGCACAAATGAATGATAATTTTGTCATTTAATATGTTTGAAATATAAACTGTAAACGTATAAAAGGTATAGCTAATAATGATTGTATATTCATAAGTGAGAAACAATATATGTATTCCTTGCCAACACACCCACTTCATGGAAATGAACTCAACCATGTGACCTAGATTTATAACATCAACCGTTATGACAAAACATGACTAATAAAAAGTAAAACTTGTAGTCGATAGTAATCAAACATTTAGTATTAACAATGCAACATGGCTTAAACATTATTTCATTTTATTTAATCGCGTTTTCTAACTTCACGACAAGCAGCTATTGAATAATAGTCATTATAGACTGGCCATGTGGCCATGCAAATAACGCTTATTCACAACGCGAGGCGGATCAGCTGAACAAAACTAGTTAACATTTGGTACTAAAATTCAACATCAGAAAAAAATATTTCGCCAAATCGGAAATTCTTTTGCCAGTTTTTTTTATTTTTCGTCATTGGCGACTTTGGCGAATGGCAGCGCGAGCCCTGCATTTTTATAAAGTTACTATGAGTAAAACATAAGTCTGCAGGGCTCGGAATTTAAAACTTTTTTCCCACAGCAATATTTTAAAAGCATTTCATGGTTGAAACGGCCCACCAACGACAATTTTGAGCCTGCGTATGGCATTATTTTTTTAAAGTGACATTTGCAGCAAATAAACCTGACTGAAAGGTTATTTTGTTGTATGTAGACATTTGAAACATGCAGATGTTAAATATTGGCTGACAATGTACACCAGGTGTAGACAGTTTACCATTGTTGAGGAGGGGCGGGACGTAGCTCAGTGGTACAGCGCTCGCTCGATGTGCTGTCTGTCTGGGATCGATCCCCGTCAGTGCACCACGACTAATATATCAAAGACCGTGGTATGTGCTGTCCTGTCTGGGATGGTGCATATAAAAGATCCCTTGCTGCTAATCAGAAAGAGTAGCCCATGAAGTGGCGACAGCTGGTTTCCTCTCTCAAGATCTGTGGTCCTTAACCATATGTCTGACGCCGTAAATATATCTTCCTGTTTGAAAGAAAGACAAAACTGCTTTATTTAACGATGCACTCGGCACATTTTATTTATGGTTATATGGCATCAGACCACTGCATCAGACATATGGTTAAGATTTTGAGAGGAAACCCACTGTCGTCACTTCATGGGCTACTGTTTCCGATTAGCAGCAAGGGATCTTTTATAGTCACCACTGGTGTGCTAAAGGTTAAGGTATCAAATTATGTAAAATACTAACATTTGGTAGCCTGGAATGCATGTATTCTTTGTTATTCTATACCCAGCGAACATTTATTAAATAAGGTTAATGTTTTTCAGTGGGTTGGGTAGGTAGCAAAAAAAGTGTACTTTGTAAACTTATAAAAAGTGTACTTTGTATACAAACTTATAAAAACCTTTTGCTGTTCTGAATGCCAAGTGTATAATTATTAAGTATTATAAATTAATACAGACCTTGCTTTTTAAGGTGCGCGGGTGCGATCGCGCTCGTACAGTGCACGTAATTTCAATCTGACGAGTGTGAAAAACCTCGCACATTACACTGAACAAACGGCACACGTAAAATAGACGGGTATATTTATTTATACTGTTTACAAAAATCAACAGTTCATTTAGCTGATAGGAAGGTCCTTTTATTAAAACAATAAACATTAAAAACATGGCAGTGGCTTCCACGTAGTCGTTAAATTGGTATGTCTCTTTATTGAACAAATCAAGAAATACTGGTTTAACTCTTTCACCACTAAGATGCATAGCATTGTCAGTCCCTGTACACGGAGTTTAAATAGCAGATTTATGATCCTATTTTGTAAAGGTTAAAACTGCTTCACCTATGATTAATTTAGCTTATAAACCATACATTTTCAGAAAGGAAAATGGATAGGCTGTCTAAATAAAAATAAATATTTACATTCCACAGGTAAATGTATTGTAATTACAGGTAAAATATGAATTTTTTTAACATATGCGAGTAGTTGAGACTGATATTATATACAAACACAAGAAAAACAGGTTTCTGTAAGATAATTAATTAGATAAAATACTGGTAATAATTTTTAATGTATACAGTACTTACAATTAGGTTGCTGCCAAGGTAATCACAGGTAACCATCAACACTGAAGAAATTTTCAAATTTTCAAATTCTGAAGAAATGTTTGAACATTTCAGATAGTTTTTTCCACAGAGAAAATAAATGTTCTGCACTCAAAAAATATATACACTCTTATTTACAAATAGTATGTTCACCCATCAGTCTTCTGTTTCACAAATTTACCTGTGTATGAAAATCCTTGAAACAGGTGGTTTTTGGATTACAACAGTGGTACACGTCACATTTTTCGCACTTCATGCTTGATTTCCTCTGCTTGTTAGGGTTCTCTGAGTAATGAACACCAGGGTTCGCCTTGTTATAGGTTTTGTGTCGACAGTTGCAAATGTAACACAGATGGTTATTTCCCTCACCTGGCACAGGTAGGTGGTTCTTCCCGTCAAGTCGTAACAGAGAGTTAGAAGTCACTCCGTGGTCTACCTGGTACAGCTCTCTTTCGTAACTGAATGTTGCCTATCAGTTGGTGAGCCAAGTCGAGTTTGAATGATAGCAGATCTTGTCGCCTTTTCCCAGGTGCATCGTTTGATATTATGGCCTTCTATGATATATGAATTGTACATTGATATTTCAAACAACTTCCGCTCACCTCTCCTGTACCACCTCATTGTTTTCTTTTCCTTGTTTAGTCTGGTCATTTGATCCATTCTGTCAACACCTCCCATATAGTTTTGGTCCTGTGATGAAGCAGGCGGGCAGGGTAGTTCCTCTCTTGTACCGTCTTTCTTTTTCCTGGTTGTCGTCAAGCCGTCCTGTACAGGTATGAGACCAGTACTCGGGTAGTAAACCATCTGGTTATCTTTCCAGCTGTGGGCTATATGAGAACCACACTTGTCGCCGCTCTGTATTTCCTCGGGGCAGTCGACCTTCTTAGTTTTTGGGTTTCACAAGATCAGCAGAAAATCCTTTCCTGTTACACCTGACCGTTCCACAGGTGTAAATACCTTTGGATTCCATGTAGTGTGCAAGAATGGGGCTGGTATAAAAATTGTCAGTATAAACTGTTCTTCCTTCATTCTGGAGATGTTGCATCAGTGCAATCACTACCTGGCCACTCAGCCCAAATTTTTGTTTGTTTACACCTTGGATAAACCTGCCAACATAAACATCAAAATCATGGCAATACGCGGTTACAGCATCAGCCAGGACCCCACACCTTGATTCCAAACTTCACTGGTTTGTCCTTCACGTACTGCTTGAAACCCAGTCTGCCTCATCAACATCATTGCCTCGTCAACAGAAATATGTTCATGTGGAACATAGTTTTCCTTGAACGAAGTACGTAGGCTGTCAATCATGTACCGAAATTTGAATAATTTGTCATTTGCATTGACAGCAGTGTCATCTGAAAAATGTAAATACCTGCGGATTTGGGTAAACCTGTCTCTAGAAAATATCTGTGAAATCTCAGTCCTAACAAAAGGGTATTCAATGCTTTTATTCCAGTACAGTTCATCCCTGTCACATGTTATTATGTCCATCAAAATTAACACACCATAATATGCTTTCATTTCATCAACAGAAACATCAAACCACACACCTTTGTTGTTTGTAAAATCTGTCTCCCGCTTTTGCTTGGCGTTCATATTGGTAAATTCCACAATATTTTCAAACAGTGTTCGAATAAAACAATGAAAAATAGCCTAATGCGTTTGTATCGATATCAAATATTTTTACGGGACCCGGGGTTTGAGTAAACGTTGATCTGCAGGTAACCGAATATGGCTCATGTGTCCAGTTAAAGCGGGCAGCATAGCCCAGTGGTACAGTGCCCGCCTGATGCGTGGTCGGTCTAGGATCGATCCCCGTCAGCTAACCACTGGGTTTTTTCTCGACATAACCATATGTCCGACGCCGATATAACCCGTATGTGTAATGTGTTGAGTGTGTTGTTAAACAAAACAAAAAAAACAAAACAAAAGTGTCCAGGTAAATGTAGGTGTGTGGTAGAACAGTGGCAAATCGTCTCGCAAATCGTCATCGGTATCACTTTCTTCTATATTGGCATGTTGAATTATATTTCGTTCGCGATCACCAATCTCGATCAAATCAAATGCACCGAAGTCCATGTTATCCCACATTTCATTGTCAGAAAACCCATCATCTGATTCTCCGCTGTTGTTTTCAACAGAAGAATTTTCTTCGCTTCGGTTCATGTTTAATAACAATAAGATAATCACTATTAACTTCGAAAAACTAAATCTAAATTCGCTAAAACATGGGCACAGCCATTATTGTAAGTCACATGTCTGTTATTGTCCCACGAGATTTCACCTAATTATAATAACTGTGCATCATTCGGCAGCAAATATGAACAGGTGTTACAAGCCGCTAAACTGGCCTGTCGTGCTGAATGGCAGTACTTATCGCGAGCTGGTATACCAGCCTGTCGTGGTGAAAGAGTTAATAGACAATTTTGTAGACGCACCAGTCAAAATTCAAACGGAGCTACACTGCCTATTTTATTTATTTTGGAAAGTGATTTTTCACTCGCCTTAGCATATTGAGGTGTGCAATTTTCCACTCACCTATAATTTTCAAAAACCAAGGACTGTTAACATACTCTGTCGTGGATTTCAAAACCAAGATGGAGAGGAAGTACAGGTACAGAATAGTGGCTTGCGAAAGTATATTTACTAAGATACAGGAATTATATCTGAATATGTGTATGTTTATGTGTATATTGTTATCTGTGTTAAATAATATTATATATATATATATATATACAGTCAAACCTGTCCTAGCGGCCACCTGTACTCAGCGGTCACCTGCCTTTAGCGGCCACTTTCTTTGCTCCCAAACGATTTATAATGTAAATGCACCTGTAATAAGCGGTCACCT
>JAECMU010168803.1:0-10606 GCA_016106625.1 Dracogyra subfuscus
AAGTTCTTCAAAGTAGCCTCTATCTTGGTAGTAGTTGATTAATTCTTCTAGTTCATCTGCATGTACCACAATATGTAGACCACACATCTGGGCTAACCTAAATTCTTCATTGTCTACACATGCAAAGCACACCTGCAAAAGACAAACAAGTTTTTAAAATGTAATACATCTAATTAGGTAAAAAAACAAACCAGACCCTGTGGTTACGTAACTTTGCACATACAAATAGCATGTAGTAAACATCTGACGACTTCGCAGAAATCCTGCATTTATGTTTTTATAAGCATCCAATCTCATATTTCACACCGTTGAAGCTTTATGAATTTATTTTTCCAATTGGATCAAGAACCCCTTTCTTACCAGTAACACATTCTGGCCTGGCAAACATTTAAAATTCTGAACCCCAGTAACCATACAGTTAAATATGTCCTATTGCTGAACACACTGTTCCATGTTTCTATTTGAATATTCTCATTTCAGTTTACCTCCTTCCACGTTCTTGTGCTGTTGGCTTTTCTTGCTCCATCCACAGCTCCTTGGTATTCTCCTAAATGGACAAGTGTAATCGCGAGGCGAGCATAGTTTGATACGTTGTTGTATAAAATTTTAGCTGCTTCATACATTTTATTATCGAAACATCTGTCAGCAACCTAGAACAGAACAAAAAGTTTATTACTTCAAACAGTAAATACTTTTGGTTATAAAAAAATGTCTGTTAAATTAATAATAAAAACTTCAGTATATTTATCTTACTAAATAATAAAATCTCTAATGTATGAAACTAAAAAACCATAAACTAAGCAATAAAGTTATTACAATATTTTAAAATTTTGAGAAGTAGATTAAGATGGTGTTTCCTTTGAACATAAGCAAATACAGTGAAATACCCCAAAACAATACCCTCTGTAAACAAAATTCCCATAAAACTACAAATTTTTCAGTCCCTTTTTAAATTTCAGTATAGAATATCAACCTATAAACCAGATACCCTTGCAACCAGATTTTCTCTTAGTCCGGTGTGTATCCAGTTTAGAGGGGTTTTACGAAGCAAGTTTTACTAAAACAAGTATCCAGTTGCATATTTATCATGCTGTTACTTCCAAGAGTGAACTAATCTCCAAAGACAAGATAAATAAAGTTACTAATTCCCATTTCGTCTACTAGCCTACCTGTGTAATGTTGGCATGATTTGGTCCAGAAATAAATTCTTCCATGTCAGCAAGTCTATTGGTCTTGGCGTAGGCATACACCAGCTCGGTCTCCACGAAAGTCTCTCTGGCCTTCTTGCGAGCCATCTGCAAAAACTTCACCAGCTCTTCCCAGTTGTCTGAAAACAGAGATGTTCAGAATAATTAAACATCAGCAAAACAATCATTAAACACCAGCAAAATTAATCAGGGTCATTACACAGTTTTAAAAATAAAAGTTGAAAACTATACTATAGTTAAATAAAGATAATTTTTCAGTGAAGTTAAATCTATTTTGTGTACCGTATATCATTTTACACAAAAGAGGCAAATTTGAATATATGGCTGAAAAATCTCAAACTTGATCAATACATTTGTTAAGACCTCATTTTAATAAGCATATTTTAACAGCCTATTTGACAAAAAGGCAAAAATATTTGACCAATGACTTTGTGCATAGTGCAGCTAAATATTCTCAAATATTCCTGTCACCGTTTACCAAATGAAGACATTTTAAAATTAATTTTTCATAATCAGATGACTTTTGTCCATCACCCAAATAATAAAATGAAATTTGCTTTATTTGCAAAAAAAAATACAATTAAAAAAAATCTTGCCATTTTAATTATAATTAGCATTTTGCAAACAAAAGCTTAAATCCTCTGGATTGACTTGCCATTTTGTGTAGCAATCTGGACCACTTCAAGGTACTGCGATGGATCATCGGCTTTGATGAAGGAGTCGACAGCCTCTTTGACGTTACCCTTGGTTAGTTGAGCCTGTCCTAGCTGTGACCACACAGCTGGGTCGTTACATCTCTCGGCAAACTCATACGCTCGATCCAAGTTGTTGACATGCTCAATCAAAACCTGGGGATCAAACATAAATTACAACAGATCATCGATGTGAACTTTCTTCCTATCATGTTATCTTCAATCTAGGTCATATTCATAGGCGGTTTTCAAGGGGCAACCTATTTCTTGCAGTATGGATTTGAGTCACCATAGGTTGCATTTGTAAAAAAAAACAGGGAAAATGTATCCAGTTTATCAAAATATCATCCTTAAGAATAACAAATGATTGAGGTTAAATATGTTTAAAATGGTTCTAAGCAATAGTAGTAACATGGAGCTGTTGTCAAATTTAACTTGAGATTTACAAAAATGATTAATAAGTTGTTAGTGTAGTACATCTTAGGTGATGCGATGTGATGGTAATGACCTTTTAAAATGTTTTTAATTAAATTTCTTTTCATCTCTTGTGTTATTAAAGATATGAGTCAAATAAGTTAGAGAACTTACAGAAATGGCTGAAGTGTTCACTTCAAACTTCTTGAAAATTGCGAAAGCCTCCTCGTAGAGTTCATTGCTGATGGCAATGTTTGCAATGTCGGGCGCATCGTAGTTCTCCAGACGGTTGATGTACTCCATCACTCGTGTTCGGTCAGCTTTGATCGCAGTCAAGATCAGCAGATTCTGCAGGTTTCTGTAATATCAAACATATCCATGTCTATACTACAACAAAGTTAAGTCTGTTTCGTTTAACACCACCACTGTAACAAACAATTTAGTCAATAAAGTTTGACACCTAGTCTTAGAGAGGAAACCTGCTACATGGGTTTCAATTATATGCACCATCCCACAGACAGGATAGTAAAGCACTGGCTGGAATAAGAAATAACTCAATGAGTCTACCAACTTGGATGGCAGTGAGCACTCTATCACTGGGTTACGTCCTGCCCCATACTACAACAAAAACATTTAGCAATTTTGTACTAATGCACTATACTGTAACCCACCCACCCCACTCTCAAGCTATATTCAAAGACTTGACAGTGATGAATTTCATTTTGTATTGAAAATCTCCACGTAAAATGAAGAGAATTTTCATCTCTGAGAAGTACTCAGAATTCACATACTTTTACAATGAGACTCAGGGGAGCAATATAACAATGTGTAGCAATATGTAGGAGTCATGTTGTTAAAAAAAAAAAATTGGGACGTTAAAATGTGTTTTGTTTAACGACACCACTATTAATTTATTAATCATCAGCTATTGGGAAATCAATTCCGACATATAGTCTTGAGAGGAAACCAGTTATATTTTTCTACTAGGAGCAAGGGACCTTTTATATGTACCATCCCACAAACAGGATATTACATACCACTGCCTTTGATTCACCAGTCATGATGTATTGGCTGGAACAAGAAATGGACCAACGGGCCTGCAAACACAGATCGATCCAGACAACTGCTTTACCACAGGGCTAAGTTCCGACCCTTTTTAAAAATATAGTTCAAATGCTACAAAGCATCTATAGGTATTCAACAGTTAAAAATAACTAACCATGATGTCTTCAGGCTAAAATTTGATTTTAAAGGAACCTAATTGTTATAGCAAAGTAGCAGGACCTAAGGATCTCTGATACCACTACATTTAATTCTATTAAAAAGGTGTTTTCCCTTTTCAGTCACAAATAAAAGATATAGGAGATACTCCCAAGTGTCTCGTGATGTGATATAATTTATCAGCATGAGTTTATAAAAGTATGAAATCCGAGGCTTGCCGAAGATTTTTATACTTTTATCAATGAGTGCTGATAAATTATATCACAAGACATGAGGAGAGTATTCTTTTTATCATCCATTATCATTATTTTCATTTGCTAGAATTGTAAACAATGTCAGTAATGTGGGTTGAATGTCACTATATTTAGCAGCAGTAGACTCATTAACTAGCAGAATGACAGTGGCGTACACAGTGACATAACAAAAGGAACCGATATCTCCTAGGAAAATATCGCCGGAAATATCAAAAATTATAGTGCAACCAATATCTCCTACAAAAGCCTTTAATGGATGATAATTGAATATAAAGACAAATATTCACATTCACTACAAGGAAACTGAACCGTACCTATGGTCACTGAAGACAGAATTTTCCAGGACAATCTTCTCCAAAAGCTCAATAAGTTCGTTTGGAAGGTCAGCAGTCATGAATGCTTTAACAGTGACGGATATCTCCTCAGGGTCCTGAGTTTCTGATAGCGCTGTCTGCACTACTTGGTCTATCAACGGACGGCGGAATTCATTTGTCTCCTTCAACACCTCGGCCCACAAGTCAGTGTCCTTTCTCCTGACTAGATATCTCGCTTCACTCTTGAAGAGTGAATTTTCATTGCACACCTAAAGATTAAAAACAAAACAAAAACAATGCTAATTATAAAATAAATTTAAAGTTTGTTTTGTTCGAATATTGCATGTCAAACATTTGGTATTTCTGATATATAGTGTCAGACAGGAAATCTGCAACATTTTTCCATTAGTAGCACAGCTTTTGATATACCAGTCGTGGTGCACTGGCTGGAATGAGAAATAGCCCACTGAGCCGGCCGATGGGGATCGATTTTAAGCCAACCACAGATCAGGCGAGCACTTTACCACTGGGATATGTAATTCCCACCCCACCTTATAATGAATGTAAGTTACAAACAAAGCTAAAAGATCATGAAAAAATAGGGAACAAAATGTAGTGGAACATTTTGTTCAATTGCTATGCAAATTTCAGAGATCGCCACATGTTAAATAGTAGTTTGTCATTTTTAGTTAGTAACTAACTAATAAAAAATTTGAAAATAAAATATTCCCTCAGAGTTAAATTTAAGTTAAAGGATCAACATTCTGGGACACATGATCTAAACAAATCTACTTCTAATACTGGACATTACATCGAGTTTAATGGACACTAGCACTCTGTGGAATGTTTGCTTAACTTGTTGAGGCTTAAGACTAATGGATTAATTTTTGACAAAAACCTTGAGAGGGAACAAGTTTATAAATTACTTTCACTTAAATAATGTTCAGTTGTGAAAGGTAAGTATTATTTTCATGGACTGTTTTACAGTCATTATTCACAAATACAGTGTTCTTCTGAATACAATTTGTTTTTTGAGACTGAAAATTCTACGATTTATAGCCCAGTATTTTATGATTTTTATCATTGGTAAAACAATCAAATTAATTATCAAATTAGCCATCACAATCATTGTAAACTACAATTCAAACCTTAATGAGTTCTTGATCGCACTGGCCTCTCTCGTAGGCAACGCAGGCAAGATGTGGATCTCTCTTCTCACAGTATTTGCCTACAACTCGACTGTCGTAGTACTGGTTTTCTCTGGAACATTGTACATACCACATCAATTAGTTACAGGCTGTTAATGAAATACCCTATGGTATTTAATCTCCCCTTTATTCAGCACACGTTTATTAATCATTGCAATCTGTACAATAAAATCGCACATTAACCCAATTTCAATGTGTTTTATCTAAGAATGTCTCAGTGTTAATAGATATCCTAAACAACTGAATAAAAATGATAATGCTTCAAATTAAAGTAAAGAGAAAATAAAACAGTAATAGATACTGCATAGATGTTATATAAATATGCATACTTTTATGATTTCTACAAACTTTAACAAACTGATCCACAGTGACACTAACATTACAACATTATACTAACTTAATACTTAACAATAAATATATACTGAATGTTGACCAAAGCCCTAACAAGACTTTGTTCTTTTAACAAAACAAATACTTTTATGCATCCAAATAATAATTAAGAGTCAGCTCTTTTTTCTAGGCAAGGTTTGGTTTTTGGGAAAATACGAGTAGTTTAGATGCGAATAAAAATGTTAATGGGGTACTAGAAGCTCAGGATAATCCCTGTAAGAAAGGGATAGTAAGAAGGAAGACAATACCTTAAAAATCGTTCTGGGTTGTTGTTGCTGTCAATGTAGATTTTAGCCAGAGCGTTATGTGTAGCCGGCTCAGTAACCCCTTCATGTGTCCTTGTTTCCAGCCACGGCAACAAAAGCTTCAATCTGAAATTATCTAGACTGAGTTAGAAACCAGTCAAAAATTAATAGCTTCACCGTGAGAACATGCGTTAACACACACAGTTGTGCACATAACATTTTCTATATTTCATTTGAAAATTATGATCATTAATAAAAACTAAAAAGGGTATAAAATTTGAACAACTATTGGAGTAAAGTTATGCATGTGCATAGTTAATTTTATAAAATGGCAAATATTTTATAAAATTTTATAAATAAAAAACATTTCAATGGATGCAATGGAAAATTACCATTTCAAAATGTTTTGTGTAGGGTGTACACTTAATGAACTTAAAAAAAACACACAAAAAAACCCCAGAAACTAAACAATACAGTTCCTTAGTATTTTAAAAATAAAGGATAATTAAATCCCCTACCCAGCACAACGGCACAACTGAATGGAAGATAAAAAATGAATTTTTACTTAATGACACCTCAGTACATGTTAATCCATGATCAGTTGAGTGTCTAGCATACAGCTATTTTGATACTTGGTCTAGAGTACGAGATGAAAGGCACTGCTACGGACTAGAAGATATCTTTTATATATGCACTTACCCATAAGGAAGGAAGGAAATGTTTAATATAATGATGCACTCAACACATTTTATTTACGGTTATAATGTGTTGGATATATGGTTAAGGATCACACAGGCATTGAGAGGTGAAACCCGCTGTTGCCACTTTCATAAGCTACTCTTTTTGATTAGATATTTATATGCGCCATCTCACATAGTACGCTATAGTACGTACCACAGCCTGTGTTACACCAGTTGTGGAGCACTGGCCAGAACGAGAAAAAGACCATCTGACAGGAACTGATCCTAGATCGATCGCGCATCAGACGAGCGCTGTACTACTGAGCTATGTTGAAGGGAGTCATGGTGCACCGATTGTGCCAAAAAAACCTCTGAGTTCACTAAGGGAGATAAACCCTGCAACCTATCATACCTCTCCTCTTGTCAGTCAACATAGTCCACAATCTTTAGTAATATACAGAAATACCTGTTTCTCTTTTCTACCTCTTCTACGAGTTCATCGGTCGAAAACTGCCCTTTAACGACAAGAATGAGTTGCTTGATAACATCTTCACTACAGTCAACATCCAACAGTCCACCAACTACCACAGGCAAACGAGCTGGGTTCACCTGAAATAAAACAGGAGTTGCTAATGTGGTTAAAGAAATGGGGAAAAAAACCTCAGAGTTAACTAATAAATCTTGTCATACTGAATGACAACTTGGGATATATGGTAGCATATGATACTTTAACATTCATGTGATGCAATTTCAAGTATTTTATCTTATAATTCAATTTTGTTTTTTATATTAATAATCTAAACTTTTAAACATTCAATCAATTAGTATACTCAATTCTACTTATAAAATAACACACAGAAAGGGAATGATTGAATTGCATGTTTAAATACATGTACAAACAACAAAAATGTGGCTATTTTGGATATAACAAAATAATAAATGAAAATCTGTGAAAAACAGTTTTGGCGCCAACAACTCCATATTTAGTCTTTCCTTTAATGACATCCTTTAAAATAGTAAAAAGCCCAGGGCCCCGTTCCAGAAAGTGATCTTAGACCGAAGATTAACTTAGTGAATAGGGTAACTATGCGCTTAAGACAATCTTAGGGCTAAGATCGCTTCATGGAATGGGGCCCAAGGGCCTAATTCACAAAGATGTCTTACGCTCTGCTAGACAACAAAGCATTCTCTTTGTAAGTCTTTTAGCACTGCACTGTGAGATCACAAAGTTGCAAGAGTTAGTGATTTAGGCCCCAGTTCTGTAAATTGTTATGCACACTTCTAGAACAAAATCATAAAGCAATATTTACCTTCTGCACGTATATTTCAATGTATTTCTGCTGGTTGTTTCGGTACAGGTAGAGAACCAGGTCGTGCACAAAGTCGAAACGGTCACACACTATGATCAATGGAAGTTGGTCAGTCAATTTCGCTTCCTAGAAAGACAAAATGAAAAATAATAATCTTATACTAGCCTGGTTTTAAATTATTATTATACAGCAGGCAAAATCAGTTATTGATAAAATGAACAAATTAGCTTTTAAAGTAGAAATCTGAAATACAAGTAATAATTAAAGTGTGAACATTATTTAAAATTCTAAACTTATTTAAATTTAAACCTATTACGCTGTAGGCAAAGTCAAAAAAAGATTTCTAAAATGAAGAAATTAGTATTAAAAGTAGTAACATTATTCAAAAGTGTAAACAAACAAATCAATGATAATCTCTTCATATCAAGATTTAAAAACACAAACAAATATCAATACAACTGACTGTAAATTTTAAAATTAACTAAATGTCTTCCTACAATGTTAAAATGAAGCATCTCTTACCTTGAGGAAGTTTTTCACTCTTTCTGGATCGTAACAGTTGCTTTCACGGCAGATTCGTTCCACTTCTTTGATTTGGCCGGTCTTACAGGCTGCCTGGATGTATTTGAAGTGCACCTCAGACTCCTGACTGAAGTTTACAATGGATCCCAAGAAATAGAAGAGACCTGAAAAACAGAACAAACACAAAATTAAATCAGAGTTTCTATCCAAGTTATTTGCAATATCTCCTGTTATTTGCAATATCTCCTTTTATCCTGAATCCAGAATAATGGGGACAGGGCATGGACGTGGTTACATGTTTAGTCCTTAAATTCAATATTAAAAAAATATTAGAGATATTTGATTCTACCCACAATATAAGTTGTAATTTGCAACCCTATATATCAGTCTGGTAGTAATACATTTAATTCAGGAAGCCTGTACAGCTATGTATTTTCCAGTTAAGTCTAGCAGTTTCTATTCTTTTTAATACATATATTATTCTGTCTATTGTACTTTTATTAGCTTTGTTTTAATTCAGTCTACTGTTTTATTATTGTATAAAACATTTATTATTCAGTCTATGATAATGTAATTCCTGACTGGCACATTTTAAAATGATTTGATTGGTTAAGTACTGGCAATTTGCAACAGGAAATATAATCTGATCTAATCATGACTTGTAGCACTTACAGAAACTGTTACGATTTGGGAGTTCTCAAGCAAACAATTTGAGACATTATTACTAGTCGCTCTGTGAGAAACTCTCCTTCCCTTCCCACCCCATAACTGTCTGCTGAATTCTCAGCTAACCTTCAAAGCTTTTGAATGATTCAAAGAGTTCCACAAGAGCATTGGTAGTCAGCTGTTCGTGGTATTTTGATGCGATCTGGACACACACTTGTAGGTTCTGACGTATATTGGCAGTCAGCATGGCCTTGAGACATTCTAGTGAGTCCTCCACAGAGAGAGCTCCGAAGTAGTTTACTAGCCACTGTAAACAAAAAACAGTTTAGAAAATTGAGAATACATTCATATCTTTTTTTTTTAAACAGTCATATGGAGATTCTATACTTGCATAAAAACAAAAATGAAAATCTCAAGTAAATTTTTCAAACTATACAGATTAATTAGAAGAAAATGTAAATTTTCAAATGCTTTGACATTTTACTTTTTAATATAATTTGCAAAATAAAGTCTAGTGCGGGAAAAGACAAAACGCTGATACAACAAAGCATACTCTTTCCAGACAAATGTAATTTAAATAGTAATATGCTGTAAAGACTCTTGTACCATGGCAAAGTTTTCTCTTTGAGCTGCAACTATCATACCGGTTTAGAAATTCACTGTAGTGGGGTTGAGTGAATGGTCTAAAATTGTGCAGATTAACCAGTATAACCTTTATACTTTGGTATTATACCATGGCTGCAATGTTTTGAATGCACAGGCAACTAGAAAGATACAAGCTAATTTCTTGTTGTTACATATAGTTTAACTCTTTAGCTGCTGTATAACCCATGATAAGGAAGGAAGGAAATGTTTTATTTAAAGATGCATTCAACACGTTTTATTTACAATTATATGGCGTCAGACACATGGTTAAGGACCACACAGATATAAACGAAACCTGCTGTCTCCACTTCATGGGCTACTCTTTCGATTAGCAGCACAGGATCTTTTATATGCACCATCCCACAGACAGGATAGTGTGTACAGCTTTTGTTACACCAGTTGTGGAGCACTGGCTGGAATGAGAAATAGCCCAAATGGACCCACCGACAGGCATCGATCCTAATCCCATGATAGAGCCCAAGCACCCAAACTTACCTCTGGATTCAGTAGATGGGTATGAACCACAGCTCTCTTGATATCATACAGATCAGTGTAGTGTTCTAGAGCCTGCAATAAAACAAAAACTTGATTATTATGTATCAGAAGATATACGTTGATAGGTGCCGCAATAGATATTATATCCAGATTTAACAAGAATTCTACAGAATTAAATGGTTTGTATATCGTAAACCTATTAGATGTTGCTGACGGTTGCATGGTTATCTCAATGCTTCTTTTTTATGATAATTAAAAAAATATATATATATTAAAATTTTATTTTTAAAATTCAATTTCAATCATTTTATGAAAGTATATATCATAAAGGTGACACAATAA